>JAAAQI020200326.1:0-38785 GCA_011800005.2 Stichodactyla mertensii
AATTGAGAACGACGCAATACAATAGAATACAATACAATGCTATGCATAAATTTGTCAGAGTATTGGACAAGTATGTGTTGATGTTGATGTTGTAGATGATAGTGGTGTTGATGTTGGTGATGCTGATGATGGTGATGGTGATTGTAGACGATATGGGTGCTGATGGATATAGAGATGGTGATGGTGGTGTTGTAGATGATGGTGGTGATGGTGATGGTGATGGTGTTGATGTTGATGTTGTAGATGATAGTGATACTGATGGTGCTGGTGCTGATGATCTTCATAAGGATGATTCTTCTTTTTTTACTATTCATACTTACAGGTCTAATAATATAACCATGTCTTTTGGGGAACTGGATCCTTGTATATACCTGCCATAAAATATCAAATTTATTTGTTTAGACTCTTGACATTCGTTTCTCTGTGTAACCACCCTGTCAAGTGGCAACTACCTTTATTTGGAATGGAATTTAAAAACCTCCCAGTTTTTTAAAATTTGTCAAACAATTTGATTAATCCCAGCATTTGAAATTAATTGCCTTTGTTAATAAAAGTAATAGATTATTAAAACAAGCCTATTATGATGAAGGCTACCACCATTACAACTGAAATGTTAACACTTAAAAAATGTGTGCAGTAACTCATCCACAAAACAAGTCTATACTACCAAAACAGGTAGACTGTGAATATAAAATCCCAGGTAACAGTTGATTTTAATCATGTGGTGTTGCACTTTGCACCGAATAGTGAGACACACGCATTTACATTCCTGAGGTGTGATCAAACACTAGCAATGAAGAAAGATCCTTTTCTCATAGAAAACCATTTGAAGGAAGTCTACGTAAAATATTATTCAATAAAACAATGTTTTAAGCCAGAGACATAGCTTCTGGATTCCTTCAAATGCTGTAGAATAGCTTGATTTCCACTTCTTGCTCCTGCCATGTGTAATAAGAATCAATTTCCCAAGGCTCATGAATGTAGGAATGTGAGCACGTGTGTCTAGCTTTTCAGTGTTACATGGGATTTTATATTGATTTCACAGTCTAGCTGTTTTGGTAGTATATAGTGCTAACTGGTAATTAACTCAATTAATGAAAACTTAAATATTTTTCTGAAGCCTTATGTTAGAGGTTTCTGTTATTGTTGATTTTATCATTTACATGATCAAATTCTCAGTACTGTAAGGTCCCTGACCTTGAATTTTTGTAACACAGGGGTGGATCTGGGGGGGGGGATGCAGGGGGTGCACACCCTCCCCCCAAGATGAGCAATATAAAGTCAATTATGATTTTATTTTTATCTAATTTTGATGCTCAAGTCCCAAACATAAATGCTGCACCCCTCCCTAAAAAATCCTTGGGGGTGCACCCTCCCTGACAAAAAATCCAGGGGGTGCACCCCTCCCTAAAACAATACTGGATCTGCCCCTGTAACAATCTTCTGACCCTGCGATTGGGAACATATACATGTAGTAATTTGTTCTCAAGACAGCTTCTTACCATCCTCTTCTGCGATGATCAAAAAAGTCCTTGTCATTAGAGCTAGGCCACTTGTAACCTAATAAAACAAACAAAAACTCCGGATCAACAGGAACCATTGGGAACGGCTGGCAGCCTCCTTTTCATTTTCTTCCACAACTGCCGATCCAGCAAAAGAAAAAGAAAGGAGACTCTGGTAGAACACACACCCAAAAAATTCTGAGAGATTATAAACAGGAAAATTAATCAATTTAAATAAAACAGAGCTGTAGATTTTTTTGTTCGGGTGAGAAACAAATCTACAGAAAGTTTGTAACCATACTGTACATTACCCTAACAATGCTTTGTGATTGTATGCCTTCACACAAAAACAATGAGAATCCATTTCAGTGTTAGGCAGCTTTCATTTATTATTGTGTGTGTGTGTTGGGGTTTTGGGCCTTGGCTTTCAAATGGTTCGTAGTGTTCCCTGTGGAGAGTAAAAATTTCATACCAACCTCCAAGACCTCAGTTATACTTTGCCTCATACCTTTGCAACTAATACCCCCCCCCCCCCCCCTACAAGACTTCTCAAGATAACATGATGCCTCCTAACTTTGCAAGCCCCCTCCCCACATCATAATAAATGGAAGCCTCCTTATGTTGTGCTGTGTTGATGCAGTATGTCAGTACTTTGTTTCACCCTCATAGAAATTAAAACAGCTCTATCACTAGCAGAGGAAAGAAATTTTGATGAAGACAATTCCATGGCCATATGCATACATCTATGATTTGATGATTTTATTTGCTGTTATAGAAAACTTTAAATAGTGGTCTTGTAGTATATTTAATGGCAGGTTTTTAAATTACTTACCTGGATAAAACCTATAAACGCCAGTTGATGTACCAAGTATCTGCCATAGCAGAGATTCATTTGTCTTTTTCATATTTTGTATGAAGTATTTGTTCATTGGTTCAGTCCATTTTACACTGTTAAGTATGACTTCACCTGTAAAGAACCAAAAAGTGCAGTGAAGTGTTATCACTTCATCTCAACCTTGAAGTGTGCAGACAATATGAATGGGGATTTGTTATTTTTCTATGAGGTTTCTAAAGGCCAGTTTACACAGTACAACTTTTGCTTACAGCTGTCACATGCTTACATCTCAAATTGCTTCGTTAAATCAATCCTACGACCTTTTTCTTGTCATACACAACAGTTATGGCTGATTTACAAGAAGCAATTCATGTTATAAGCACAGCACATGCAGAAAGATCACATGTGACAGATGCAAGCAAAAGTTACATGTAAACTGGCTTTAAGAAATAAACAGACATTTAAGACTTACTTTTGTCATATACATCTGTTGGTATGTGTACTGTACTGTATGTTAGATTAATTAGTTTGTTGCCAAATGATGGTACTTTTCTCAAGTCCATGTGGCTATCACCCTCTAAGTATTTGCTGTTATAAAAGTCAAACTAAACAAAACAAAAGATTTATAATTAGATGTTTGAACTTATTATACATATTATAAACCTTATCTAGTCTCTCACACTATCTTTCCAACAAACATTCTGACCACAAACTAAAACCAACCAACCATTCACCAAATAATATAATCAAATACAGTTGTAGCTCAGTGTGGCTAACAAACTAGATAGAATTTCAAGGTATCTATTTTTGTCACAAAGAAAGGAAAAATACTAGGGGAACCCATCAGGAAAAGCCCTCAAAGAACGGAGGTGACTCATGACACTTCTCATGATAGCAAATTGGTTTAATGTATGAATATCTTGAATTACAGAGATGAGAGAAACACTTGAGACACAGGTGCATGCTACCCAATGTGCCTGTCAAGGAAATTATCAAAAATTTCTTTTGAATATTTCAGTAAAAAATTTAACAATAAGGCTAGACAACGTTTCAAACATCATTATCAAGTCAAAGATTGAAAGAACAAGAAAGTAAAAACAATACTTAATTTCACTGAGCCCTGTGGAATATGAATACCAATTTCTGTTTGACTTGAAGGGAGGGTACAATCGCTGGACCCCTCATATGGACCCCTGTATTTTAAAAATAACAAACAGAATACAGCTTTGATTCATTTTGTGACAGCACATCCCTGAACGGCAAAACCGCAATAATATTTTCTCTAATAAAAATATTTAATGCTCTTGAATGTGCCCCATCAGCTTCAAAAAAAAAAAAGGAATCAAAACAGATTATCACTTGGAATAAACACACTATAGGTTGTCTTATTAAAAAATAAGAAGTCAAATACTAAGAGGTCAACTCTTGTAGTTCGTAGTTCCAGACCAAGAAAAACAAGATTAAAAAAGCAAAAAATCTAGCCATTTAAAGAGAATATTTCAATATTTATTTCAATATTTTTGTTAGAGAAAATATTATTGCAGTTTTGCCATTCAGGGATGTGCTGTCACGACTGTAATTCTAGTCGCCCAACAAGTCTAATTGGATTTTGCCTGTGCTAATATAACACACAGTGTTATCAATGAACAAATTACCGGTAAAGCTGTATTCTGTTTTGTAATTTTTACTCAAAAAGGAACAAAAACATACCTAGATAATATATATGCTACATATATACTGAAATGATTATATTGTGGTGCTATACAGGGGTCTATATGGAGGCGCATAGGGGGATCCATATGAGGGATCCAGCAATTGTACCCTCCCTGACTTGAAGAACAACTATTAATATTTAAAACAATTACTTCCTTACTAAGCAAAGCCCACTAAGTCAACAAAACAGCAGTAGAAAAGGACTTTCCACTCTCCAGTAGCAGATCCAGGATTTTTTAGGGGATTGTACATGCCCCTAGGATTTTTGGAGTGGATGCACCAATGATTTAAGGAAGCTCAAAATGGTTTTCGTGCATGTGCTCTTAATAACATATTCAAAATTATTTGAACTTGCAAAATAAAAATTTTGTCCCCCAAAAATCTGGTATTCAAAATAATATAACTCAAAAACTGGACGGTAAAATTTCTTTAAACTTTGCATGTGGTTTTTATTTAATGAATTGTAGGTGCTAAGAAAAAATTTAAAAATTCTGTAATAGGGAACATCCTAAAATAAACTTCATTGATTTTTGAGAATTCCTCATAACAGAATTTTTTCTTTTTCGTTCAAATCAAAGAATGAGTCATAAAGTTGAAATAAGCCAATTTTAAAAGATTTTTACCAAATGGTTTTTGAGCTACGATTTTTTAAATTAAAAACTTTGCTCACATTTGAAGTGTTCTATTGCTGTCATAGCAACGTCTTAAGTCATATTTTCATTTTCATTCCAATCTTTACTCTATGGTCTTTGGTCTTCTGGGTCTACCTACTGTCATGTATCAGCCATATAAAGTTTTTCAGGTCATTTTTGTTAGCATATATGCCAGTTCTAAAACCCTTTCAAGCCTCTTAAGTTTAGGACTCAGGCACCAAGAGTTAATAATAATAATTCCACAATTGACTCTGTAAGTACTTTTTTTTTCAGGGGGAGTAAGCACCCTCTGCAGCCCTCCTCTAGGTCTGCCCTGCTCTCACATACACTTACTATAACAGCAGACATGTTCCAACATTATGATTGGAGGAAAACTTCCATGGAAAACCCAGAAAAACCTTATGATCATTCATTGGAAAACAGAGAAAAACATCAAGCCAACTTTAGCAAGATCAACATTGATAAAATAATATAAACTACTTACAGGAGGAATGTTCTTTTCATAAGTATAATTTTTCCTGAGTTCTTCTGCTCCTTTGGCCAATGTCTGTTGGAGATAAATAAATCAAATATGAGAACAGAAAAAAATTTTTTTTCTTAGAATGTACTTAAATAATTGTAAGCATGGAGAACTTTTTTAAATAATTAAAAGAAATGTATTTCAGAAACTAGAGCCACAATCATATGGCTCTAGTTTTTGAAGAGCTTTAAGTTGCTGGATTTTAAAATATTAAAAATATTCACATATGATAAGTATGACCATGCATTTCCCCCACTCTAAATCAAATTACTTATTGAATCATACCAAGCAGTTTTTTATTACGGTAAATGTTTTTCTCAAGCTTTTATTCTGTTATTCTGTTATGTTTGAAAAACCTTTTCTTTTTTTTTTAATCAATGAATCACCAGTAGACTTCTTAAAATTTCTAGCTATTTCTGGCTGCTATTTTGAATCCTGTGGGTTAAAACCTGGTATTCCATTTTCTCTGTCACTATTTTGTTTTTAGACTAGAATGTGAAATTCATTGCAATTAATAATTCAAAGCTTTATTTTGCTAATTACGTTGTTCACAGCTAAATGGTGTTTAAGTAATACAAATGACAAGATGCAATAACTACATGTTTAATCATGATGTAATTGTGTTTCATCAAGCAAATTTATGATAAACATCAAGTAACTACAGTACACATGTTTGTTGATCAATATTTACATGATAAATGGATGGTAGCCTAAATGATCCTAAACTTCCAAAACACTGCCTAAATTATTTAGTAAACTGAGTGTGCCAGACTAATCATTTGTTTTGTGTATATATATAATTAAGATTAAGTAGGAGTTGTAAGAGAGAACATATTAAACACTGCATGGCAACAGATGAATTATTAATAGCTTATTGAACTCATGATTGATATACCCAATAGGAACACCAAACAATACAGCTTAAATATATCTCATGACAAGTATAATTATTATAAGTAGTGTATATACATAAGATATTGTAGTTAATCATGGTGTTTTAGCTTTATTCTAAACAACTCCAAACAAACAAACAACTCCAACCCAACTTCTTGAAACATCTAGATCTGTCTATTATAATTGATGGATAGGAATATGTCATATATATCTTGGTGCATGTACTAGATTTAATTTGTCATGAAGCACAAATGTATTCAATAACATTATGAAGCCAACTTATGCCTTCTAATGAAGTCACAATTAATGCAACTTAAACTAATGAACATCTGGTTAGGTTGACTGCAGTTCTCTAAGGGAATAAGGGATTAGGGCTCTATAGTAAGATTATCAAACCAACATCTTCACAGCCACCTGTTTTAAATTACAAAACCAATACTTTAAAATACAACTTTCATATGAGCTTGCAATAAAAAATAAAAGCATGCTTTATTGGAAACTATGTTTTAATTACTGAATAAGCTGGAAACACCTTCAGCAAGGATATCTTCAGCGTTCAATTAATTTCAACCTTAACTGACACTAAACTGAATGACTGGTCAACATATACCATAGTTACACCAGTCTCTATGCAAGTGACCATACAGGCATGTACATCACGTTTTTCAAGTAAGCAAGATTTTAAAGAACAAGAGGCCATGTTTTATTGGGATATATTAGATTCAAGCTGATAGCAAGGATCTTTATTCCCAATAAAACATGGTGAGTTCTTTAAAGGACTTCTTTTACAAGAAATTTAGTAGATAACATTAATATATTATAGTAGATAAGCTATAAAATCTAAATTTACCAAAATTATGAATGCAGTTGATCATAAGAAACACACACATACACAGTATGTCACCACACATTGTTCTTTATCCCACACTGAATAGAATTTTATTGGAAAACATAAGTGTACAATCACTTTTGCCTAGCTGAGGGTGGGTCAGGTTCTAGTTGGTATGGGTTTAGTTACTAAGCAATCCCAATTCCATTCCATCTTCAGCCGCCTGGCAGACTGCCATGAGTTCTTGTTAGACCAAGAATTCATTAACAAAACATCTGCAGTGTTTTATCATTGAATGATAAAACACTGAATATATTAATGAGTTCCTTAACCAACAAGGACATGGTTTCTTTATTGGTTTATAAAAGATAACATCAAGTGATACCAATGGGTGCATGCTAGTGGCTGTACACCATAATGAATTTTAATGAGTTTTGGAAAATACAATTAAAGGACAAAATAAATGTTGAAAATATGAAAATTGCAGCCAGGATTCATATCTTTAAAAAAATTAGTTCACTCTGGCTTGATTTTAATGATATTGTGCAGACATTTCAGTCTGATTTCAGATACCAAATATTTACAATATGCTTGTAAATTCTAACAATTAAATTCAAAATGTGCATGTCATCTAACATCTTTGCACTGAGGAAGGTCTAAGATCAGAGCAGAATGTCAGCAATATCATTAAAATCAAGCCAAAGTGAACTAAGACAAAATAAATGTTCCTTTTTTAAGGGTAGCCCGAGCTGATAGGCTGATCATAGATACCCAGGATAACAAACCCAGTGAGCCCCATTAAAAATGGATATACATGATGTACCAAAGGGACCTAATTAACATTCAAATGTCTCTATCAACAAGGTGTCACAATATTTATAATTTAATTATTTTTACAGTAATGACAGTAAATTTGTGTTACACAAAAATCTGAAAAAGGAGTTAACAGTCAAATTTGTTATTCATATTAGTAAAATTTGTGAAATTTTATGAAGATTGTCCAGAATTTAGAGTTTAAGAGATGAATTTTTCAATAACCTTAGAATTGTTACAAAAAATGTTGGCAGGCACATATCTTTGATGGTTTGTGCAAATATCCACAAAATGTCACAGTGTTATTTCTATCTTTACATGCTAAATTTGAAAGTAAACCCCATTTTTACTGCGATTTTTGTGATTTCGCGGACACCGAAGTTGTAAGTTGCCCATTGGAATTTGCTTTTACACTGCCGCCAGTCAAAAATATAAAAGGTACCGACCGGTTTTTTTGATTGACAGCAGCAAAAATGCCGTTTTGCACGTTGATATTTTAACTTCATTGTCCACATAATTATGAAAATCGCAGTAAATAAAAACAAATTTCTTGCAAGCTTGACACCACATGAAAAACCTAAATCACTATATAATATTTACTTTAACTGAATTTTAACTAATGATGCATTATTTATCATCGGAATTGTTTTACATGCAAATAATAAGAAGTCATCCACTGTTACTGAATGCTATGAAATACTGAATATTATGTACGTGATGTAAGTTAGTAAATTAATGTACATTTCTCAATCATACAGACCACTTTAAATAAGTGACCACAGTAACAGAGCAGTTGGAGTCTATGGATGGGTAATGTTATCTCACACTGCAAACACCTGTAATCTATACTAGTACACATACTGTATACCATAAGTGTTTAGCAAACTTCATTTTAAATAAGTATTAAGTGCAGATGACAGATGATTAAGTGCAGATGATGAAGAGAGATTACACAAAAAAATAATAATAATCAGAAAACTCTTGTGCCAGAGGCAATCAAAATTGTCTATTGTAAATGCAGATAGACATAACATAATAAAAGTTGTTAAATATTTTTATCCTTTAAGATCTGGGCCAAAAATGATGAGATATGATAAAACTGATGTAAAAAAGCTTGAGGTCAAAGAGCAAATTCCAAGTATTCCATGAAAAATCCTTTTAGATCCTAGTTGTGTATTTTAATTTTCAAAAGAATTTTTAATTTGAAACTGCTCGACTGCCGTATTCCAGCAGGTTTTTTAGGAGATGAATATCAATATCACTATATACGATACAACTGTTTTCACACACAATTTAAGCCACAGTTATGCCTATAGACCTTGGAGTGTTTTGGTATGTTTAAGGCTTTTGCATGAGATGGCATGAGGGTGAGTGATTTTCCAGGTTTAACATGTCTATATTAATTGTAATAAGTTGACATTTCAGCTACAAGTGGTGGTAGCAGTGTAAGATAAGATGGATGCATAGTTATTGTTGATGGCATTAGAACAAAGGTGGTTATAAGTAGCAGACAGCATGACGGCACAATCCTTAAGCTTTGATCAAGTAGAACCAAGTATGAGTCATCTCTGTTTAAGTTATTCAGTCTTTTGAGGATTCCAATAGATATGTATAACAATAGCGGTATTTTTTGTTCATATAGATATAGGTTTAGGAGTTTAATTATCTGTGATAATAAAATACTTAATTTAACTTCTGGGTGCTGATTTGAATTTTAAAAGTCTTCAACACCTAATTTAAAGCATGTTATTATAATTGTTGCATCTAATTGGGAAAATTCAAGAAAAGGGGCAAGATATGAGGAAGTCAGATTAATTATTAATTTACACACAAAAAGACAAAACATTGGATAAGACTCAGTGATGTGTGAAGACAGCAATTCGATCATAACAAGTGTTATTTATAACATATAAAATAGATCAAAGATCCATCAACTAGATTTGCAGAGAGAGATTGCATCTAAACCAGAAACATCGTAACAGCTATCAAGGTCTAAAAAATGATAACATTTTGATGATTCTTTCCATGTTTTTAGATATAATACCTGTGTGTTTAGGTTAGTGTAAAACTATTTGACCTCGGTGCGGTACGTTTTATTCATCTGTCTCATAATACTGATAATGATCAAAAACCTATTTCCTTTTTGACTCACAACATGCATAAAAAGGAAGGCCACAGCATAATTCAGAATGGTGCCTTTTCCCTTTCAGCACAACATGCTAAATTTTAACATAAACATCACCCAACTCTACAATAATTTCAGCATTCTAACTAGAAATCTAAATGGTTGCCATGACCTACGTACAACATACTTCCTGGTAGTAGTCTTGGCAAATAAATTTCAATGCGTAGTCTTGTTATATAATTTAAGTACATACTGTATACACCAAATTGAAAAAATGTTGTCAGATTCAAAAAGGTTGAATCATCGAAGGTAAGACCGAAAGGGGTAAATGGGTAGGCACTCAATAAAGCTCATATTTACTATTACATGCATAGGATATTGTTGCAATTCTCGAGCATTGCTTTGAATTCTTGAAGAAAGCAATTTTCAAGAATTATAGCAATGCACAATTCATATTATGGGCCTTACGAACTATTTACCCAGAATCCTCCTCCTCGTGTATACCATACTTGATAATACCCATGCATGCTATGGAACTATGTTTGCAATTTGGGTATGAAGCCTATCCAGGAATTATTTCAATTTGTGATAATTATAAATTTTATGGTATGGTTAATAATTAGCTCCATTTCATTACCAGTTTTTGACCAAAATTATAATACTGGTATTTTGATATGTTTAAGAATTGCCATTCTTCACAATCTGAGATGCAACTTCAGCTTGGGGTTAGATAAAGATGTGTGAGAAATCATGCCCACACAGAAATAATATGCATATAGAAACTCCTATTACTCTTAGTTTAATTCTTAACACAAAAGATTTAATGCTCCAGCTGTGATCATAGCAAAACAACTGAATGTAAAATGTAAAATGGTCTTTCAAATGAAAATATTAAAATTTTAAGGGAAAATTATAAAACGAAAACTTGCGGCCAGTAAATATTATATATATTTTTACATTTTGGGGGGAAAATTGTTCAATAGTAAAAAATATTTTCTCTTTGTGATATTTTTTCATCTATTAACCAGGATTGCATAAGATTTAGGACTGCTCTTATTGGTCCTTGTAAACTAAGTAAACCAACCCCTGTGCATCAAATATATTTGAACCAAAAAGATCTCTTTGACACACTTAAGCTAATTCCTCTAATAAAGCTTGAAATCTTATTAAAAGTTTAAAATATTTGACAACAAAAAAAGATTATTGGAAAACCAGTCACAAATAAACGCAGAATAATGTATGACTATTTAGTTTAATTTAAGCCATTTAACTTATTCTACCAAATTGAGTAAGGAAAAAGAAGTACAAAATTGTCATTTCGAATTATTCATCACAGAAGACAGGAATTTTGGCTTCAAATTTAAACAACACTTATATTTTGTGTGGTTTTGTGATTCTTTGCTAGGCGAATTTTGTGTTTGGTAATTTGAGGTCCGTAAGGTGTTTCGACCGGGAGAGCTAAACAGGTTTTTCAGTCAACAACATCCAAATATACGTTACCGCGGCCGATGATTACAAATTTGTCATATCGATGAAAATGAATGATAACTCCCATGAAACGTTGCTTTGAGGGCACTTATTTGGCTTCCAAGCCCTTTAAAAGAACACACAATCATGGATATCGAATAAACTAGAAAATTGTACCAGTTAAGATCGATTGTAATACTAGAACTCGGCCTTCAGGTGCTCTGAATTTCACATGCCCAAAAATGCCTCATCAAAAATTTAGAACTAGAAGAGAAAGGAATGATGCTACAATTTAAAACTGAGATACTACTATCGACTCAGAAATAAAACTACATTGCGGCGATCGTCTTTCGTCTTCCTATGAATTAGACTAAGACTTGAGTTTAATAGAAGGCTAAGTAACTTAAACAAGAATAGTGTAAACGGGTATCGTTCACTTCTAAATGCTTGGTTGACGACACGAAGATGGGTGGATGTGCCAATGTAAACGTCCTTGGTTGCGGAAAGTCAAACGCGGTTAGCTAGACATGTGAACAAAAAGCTTACCACACCATTTCACGGCAGGAAAAGTCAAATTCTAGCGCAAACGTATTCTACTCGTAGCAGAAAGATTTTTTCATCTAGTTCTAAAAATAACCCCATTTGCTTTTCATATTTACTTTAAACCGTTTAGTATATAGAAGAACTACAGTTTACGTACCAAAACTGTCTGAATTTTGCTTTGTAGAACAGATTCAAGTTGTTGCTTCATCTTTTGAGCAACTGCAGAACCATTTCTTTCTTTCTTTTCAAGATTTCGTGAATTGTATACCTGAATGGATGGGATAAAATAAAACAATTTATCCTGAAGTGACAATGGAAAAGCTTGTAAATCACTTCAAGTGTAGCAGTGGCTTCCGTTGGATGTAAAACCTACAAGCCACTATGAAATTTAAGAATCTATGTCATGACTACAAACGCAGCATTTGCGATACTTACTTTCTTTATTTCACTGTACTCGGTCGCATCTTGGAACAGTTGCTTTATGTTTTTCCCGATTTCCCGCGCCGACGTCTGCGTGCTGAAAAATAGAATAGAAATTCCCCTTTACTTCTGACATTTAAAGTCAGAATCACTTCTCGAATAAATGCTTACTCAGAGAGACCAGCAGCCATTGTGCTTCCAGCACGTCTTGTCAAGAAGAACAGCGAATATGCACTGCAGTAATAACACAAGGCCAACGAGACGCGCGCCATATTTGAGGTCCGAACCTCCAAAATAAATCTGTTTATATTCGCCAGCTACAAAAAAGAGCGGCTCCACTTGCGCTGACTATTATCGTTCTGTTTGGGGTTCTCTCGAGCCGTAAGCGACAAATAAGGGCATCAAGTCATTTATTTTTAACGGGTTCTTTTGGGATGACAGGTGTAAGGTGGTTTGCTATTGGTCGACAGCAGACTTCTGACTGCTAATACACAAGTCATTTGCATTTGGTTGCTTGCATTCTCTGATGAGTCAATCGTTACCCTAGAAAATTAGAGCAATTCTCCAAATATGTTGAACCCAAACACTTAATGAATCACCGCAGAGTTAAATTGATTTCAGGAGGCACGAGTGATTGGAGAAAAGAAGACTTTAGGGCGGATTTAGGAAGCAATCATTCCGTGTTCGACTCCATTACTTCACGTCAACATGATTTGCACAGAATTTTCTTTCAGATTCCAGATGTTTTACAGCACCTTAGCATATTGTCGCGCCTTCGGTGACGACTTCTAAGGGACAGTTTGTAGCGTTTAGGACATCTTAGATAAACAGATGGATTAAAACAAGGCTAGTTTAATGTTCTAGAACAAATGAAATTTTAAACTTCCAAATCGTAAAAGTTTAGCCGTCTAGGAGATGTGCTAAGAGTCGATTTTTGTGACACAAATATTTTAGTTTTATCTCACCTAGAACAAGCAGTTATCCTCCATTGTCGATGTAGGAAGTTACATTTCCTATTAAATAGGAGAACAAGCCCACAAGGTAGCAGTAATTTGCCATTTTGAGGAAAAGCTTGAACAATATAGAATCAGGCGCCATCTTGGATTTGGTTCTCGAACGATAGACTGGGGAGGAGTTTAAAAATGGCGGGAAAACTAGAAAAAAAACACAGGAAGCCCAATGGCAACATATTTGTTTCATTAAGAATTTCTCAAAAAAGGGGGCCCCCATCTTTTGTCCAAGAATTTTTGAAAGTCTCTTCAAGTCTTAAAAATTTAGCTTGAGCACAAAAATAAAACAAAATTCTTAATAAATATACTCTTAGAAGTAACCCATGAAAGCTCAATGAAAATATAGTGATTAGGACGTTTGCATTTTAGCCCTTCGAGAAGCGTTCGAAGACAGAGGGTCGGGATGAAATGATGTCAAGAGTAAAATTAGAGAACTCAATTTCTCATTAATCATTTAGTTTAAGGGTGTGCCTAATAATGCTGAGTTGCCACTGATTTGATTTGCCTGACAAACAGACCGATTCCAATTTCTTGCATATCATAAAAAAAAATATTAAGACATTGCCCATTACTGACGAGAAAAAAAGTGAAGTTTTCGTCTTTGTGAAATGGTGGAGACGTCATGTCTAGCGAAGTGGCACTTCCCAAATAAGTTTCCTGTGGTTTTCAGAATCAAAAGACCAACTCAATCAGTCAAATATGAATATACCGGTAAGGTAGCAATTCATTTTATGTGTTATCCTACCGACAGCAAACACCTGGAGAAGCCAGTCTTTAATTTTGTCGCCAGATAACAAGCCGTACAAAAGGAGTTTTGACGTAGCATGCTTGTAAGAATATTCTTGAGGAAAGCTCTAAAAAGCAGGCTAAGTTCGACAGCATCTGTGTTACCACAGATGAACAACCAGAAGCAGTAGCCCCCCAAAAATATTAATTAACAAAGTAATTTTACTCCGCATTATTCCGGTATTCGAGCTTAAAATGTTGCACCAAAACAATTGGAGTTCCGCCCCACTTAAAAACACGAGCAAAACAGAAGAGGCTTTAATTTTCTCACAAGACTTAATTACAGATGTCCATTTGATCTTCCCTCGGCGCTGCGCTACTAATTCTATTAACTGTCAGTAACAAGAAAACTAATATCAGGGCACAGTTTCAAACTCTATTAATTACTGGCCAGAACTTGACATGGTCACTAGGAATTGAATCGTAGGAAAATTACTTTCCGAATCCACATAAAGAATCGGATGCGCCAAAGTTGAGGTAATATATCTATATATGCGTTGGCTCATGAAGGTAATTAATAAAGATGAAAAGTTTTTAATATTTTTTAAATTCTGTTTTATTTCGGAACGCGTTTAGGAAGTTTACTTATTCAATTGTGCGGGAAAACTCAATAAAAAAAGCCTGGAAATTGTGCACTTTTAATACACCGGGTATGTGGATCAGTTTTTATGCAGGTTTAACAGAGTTTCGTGGCGCGCCCATTATAGAGTTATTAGTTAGGAGTTCGTTTAATTTGCAGTACTGCTAATAGAGAGAAATTCCATATTGCATTTAGAAAGATCTCGAATATGCTCTGAAAAACAAACATAAAGCACTAAAATGGAACGATGCAACAACACCCAAGACTATTCGCTTGCGCGTTACGACATCGCCGCCATGTTGTATTAGAGGAAATCCACAACGGCCATCTTGGAGGTCAGGACGAATGCAATATTTTCGTATGGAAAAAGATTTTCCTTCCCCAAAGAAAATATTTTTATTACTTTGCACGCTTAAATATGGCCACGGTGAAACCCCTCTATTAAACTAACGATTAGTGGTGAGACCCTTCGCAAGTATCCCAAACATGCCTGCCATGTCTTGTACTGAAGGCTCAGACATACGATGCGACGTTGCTTGCAAAGGAGGGAAATCGTACCGTGTGCCCACCCGTGCAACTATTGCGCGCGACGTCGAGCGCAACGGTTTGGACAGTTTCTGCGATTTCCCCGTTGCAAACACGCCGCAGGGAACGTAACATCTGGCTGCTACTACTCAAATTTAAACAACATACAGAACACCTCAAGATTTGAAATATCAAAGTATATTTTTACGTATTTCTTTTTAGTTACAATATGTGCATATTGTTTTCACCAAGTAAATCTGTGTTCAATGATAATAACAAGAACAGTTATTGAGCATAGAATCAAAATAGAAGGCACTCACTCATCACGAGGGCCGCGGTGCCATTGTATGATTGAAAGAAATCAACGAAATAATTCAACTGCAGTGAAATTAGTGAAAATCGGCCAGAAAATTAGAATGCCCTAGAGCGGGACCAGAGTCATTGTTCGAAATGAGATACTTTTAATCTCGAAAGAATTTCGACTCAATGCTTTAAAATCTAATTCATCCCTGAAATAAGATTCTTGTAGAACGCAAGGCTGAACTACACCCGTTGCATTTCCCTAAGGGCTAAGGAATTTTACCGAACCTACCGCGATAAAACCACAGATTCGTGCAATTTTCAAAATGTCGAGCGAATTTTTACTTCCATTTGTGCAAGTGTTGTAATGCGCAATACATGGTGATTTTCCTTGGGCTCTCAGTTCGATAAAATCCCTCCCAAATTTGTTCTCGCGAGAGTGACAATGCACCGCCAGCCCAACGACACAGCAAGAATGTAAGATTCCCCCTCTCTTAAAAACAGTATTTTTACAGATGATTTGTCATCATCAAGGAAGAGAACTAAGTCTTCAAAGCAAAGGCCCAAGTGACCTTCAAACATACGTAGCAGTACTTCAAAGTACAGTGAGCTAAATGCCAAGACTAAGCCCTTGTTGATTCACCACTTTCACATCCCCATAATGCTTTGCGTTTTTTTGGGGGGCAGAACGAGATAAAATCGTTAATATTACCATGGAGATTAATTAGAATTAAAGAAAAACCAGCTAAAAACACTTACAGGTTTGCCAGAATTACCAAAAACCAGAAAGAAAGAAATTCGAACAGGTTTATGATTAAATGTCAAGACATCTTTTCGTTAAGTCCATACATTGTCTGTAACCAAAATTTTTAATCCTCCTGTTCGTGTGGCATTAACTCTGATTAAACTAATACTCGATTTTTCAATGATAATAGCAAATATACTCAACATCTGTATGAAAAAACATTGAATTTTCGAACAATTCGCTTTCCAGTTGGGGAGTGCCCCCCAAAACGCAAAGCATTATGGGAATGTGAGTGGTTAATGGTACCCCTGACAACTCTCATGCATAAACATTGTCCCAAATGGTCTTTGGTCAAGAGGGACTTCAGGTTACCAACTGCCTTATTTTTAGGATTTCCCGCGTGCATGTAAGCGAGGTCAGGAGACGAAATCTGAGTTGGGAAAAGAAAGAGTGTTTAGCCAAACTTATAATAAAGTGTAAAAGGATTACCTTCCAAAGAGAATCTGTAATATTGAACTTTTCCTATTCTTTTCTAGACACTAAGCTCATTTGGATGTTGTGCGCGCGAAGTCCTAAAGAATTAGGCGCATCTGTAAGATCTACTAGATGCTGTCCAAACAGTCAAGGCCTAACGACATTTAATATTATTATATCCACATCCACTGGATGTGAGCAAGCGCGCGCTCTGATTGGTTCCTCTACTACTAGGATATCAGCTCATATCCCGTGAGTAGAGAAGTAAACAAAATGGCGGAACATTTCGCCGACGTTATCTCGTTTTTAAACTTGAAAATAATTAAAATTCTATATTTCTCACAATCCAGTGGATGTGGATATGATAAAACAATTATTCCACTCAATCTCGTCGTACATGGCTAATAACCGACTCGACACTGCGCGCCTCGTCGGCTATGAGCTCATGTACGACTCGATTTCGTGGAATAATTGTTAAATATTTTTGTAAAACAAACGAAATCTTTGATTACTAAAATAGGATTTTCCGTTTCCTTCTAAATGCTATGTTTGATACCATAATTTATTATATAAATTTCCAATAATTTTGCCTCCCAAAACTTAAAGGTGACAGCTACATTAGAATGGAACTCTCCCTTTCTGAAATCTTTCGACAAAATAAATCATGTAATAAAACAATGATCCATTAGTTTTAAAGATCATTTGCTGGTTTCATTCCTTTTTTTTCAAACCTATAGACTTTTTAATATTCCTAGATTCTAAAGTTCAAGTTTCCCTCAAAAGATGCCGTGTTTGTCATAAGATAAATAACTTCTAGTAATAAGGAAGCCTAACTCCCACGCGACCATACAGTCCGAGGATAGAATTTAAGGGGTCGGAAGTTCTTACAGCAAATGGCTGAAGGAAGCGGCTTGGCAGAAATGTTAGCGCCGGATACTAATTACTTATTGACCTGGCGTTGGAGGTGTACTAAAAATTCATAATACGACATTACAGACTCGGCTCTGTCGTCTACCAGATTGCTAAGGAATAACATTCGATTTCGGCTATCCTCCCTGAAAAAGACACAAGACAAAAAGTACAAGATCAGTAATGAAAGAGGTTTCCTCCCGAAATCACTTTTTGTTTTTGCTGCCAAAGCCCGAGCTGGTCTACAACTCTGGAACTCTCCCTGAAGCACCGGAGAAATTGTAGTAAGCGCCTTGACAGAGAAAAAAAGAGGCGTCTGGAATATGTTTGACCAGACGCACAGCTGCGCGCCATGAAATGACATTGGCATTGTGTTATTCAACGCAGAATTATCTTGCACTGTGTGCTCACCTGAAGACATGTATAACAGCATGACAGGTTCTTTGACTTTGAAGATAATCAATAAAGCATCGTACACGCTGAGACAGCACATTGTCGAGTTCTGGTAGCGAGCCCTGTAATCCAATAATATTCTAATACGTTAGAGTAGGCACGAACTAACAACTTGGAACTAACTTCCCCTTCAAATATAATTTTATTTCGTAGTCAAATTTTTAACTTTAAACTTGCACGCTTTTGTTTTAATCATTATGCAGAACGACATAACCCTTCTTTAAGCTTTACGCATTGTAGTTTGCGGCCTGCAAATTGCGTAAAACCGATATTATTATTTGTTTATTCCCGTAAGAAGGCCAACCCCCTACACTGGATCAAATTAACTTAAGTAGTTAAATTTTGCGCATTCTAGTTTGAGGCTTGCAAATTGTTTACAGTGGATATTATTACTTCTTCAATTTCGCAGGAAGGACGCCCCCCGCTGCAATCCGTATCTGTACAGTACAAGTACTTTACTCCCACACAAATTGTCCATATTCACGATAGTCGCCAAGTTTGTTGTCTCGTTGTGATGCTAAGTCACGTGGTTTTCCAGGGGGGCAAACAACTTAAAATTGGGGATCGATTTCAACCGCCCCCGTGACAGACTTTCGCATGCTTGGATAATTTTTTTTAAAAATGAATTTGAAATTTGTTAATTTTTTTTGTAAAAACAGTTCTTCCATTGTTACCCCACTGGCTAATTTGCATTACGATATGAAAACTATCATTGACGGCTGTCGTGAATATGGTCTATTGTTTTAGTTTTGCGCATTTGAGTCCGCCTCCACCGCAAAAACAAAACAAAACACGAACGAAATAATCGAGCCTGTTGGTAACTAAACCAAAAAATAGCTATTTCAACGTAAAAACATTGAAGCCGTTGCCTGCGCCATTTACGATTATTACCATTTCACCTTCACAAACAGAAAACCGCGTCTCTGGCTCCTACTGTTACATCAGTCTTCCACATCAACAAGCTAAGTTGCTCATACCCACGCGCAAGTGACAGGCCTTGACAAAGAGCGCAGCTGTCACACACACAAAACTAATCCATACTCTTACCATATTTTCCGCGATGTTGTTAAAACCAGGCACGTTCAACAGCTGTTGAATGATCTCGTTGGGAGTGTCTTTGCCAACCCAGATATAGAATGCCTAAAAAATAAAAAAAAGTGGTAAACGTAAAGGCAGTGGCAAGAAAACTAAGTGAAGCTCTTACCAAGGCCTGCTCCCTTACTAGCAACATGTGCAGATCAGAACTCAGTGGGGTATCACTTATTAGCGGCACTTTGCTTTTCTCGCACCTGTGCGAGAAGAGCTGAATTGAGCGCATGTATGTCGCTTATGCTTGTAGCTATTAAAAAGCAGCCTAAAATCATCATAAATATATCTAGACCCAAAAGGTCAAAGAGACCCTTAGCACGAAGGCAGGACGACCCTACTGCTAGGACTAACCCTTATATTTTTGGTGTTCCTTCATATATTAAACGGGCGTAAGGAATAAAGGTTTTTTTGTAAAATTTCAGTTCAATGTATAGAAAAAGAACACACAAAATACAACAATTCGAGAAGACCATTTTAAATTTAACGAAGACGATCAAGTCTATCATCTTTTACTTCCGTTTTTATTGCTATATATTTCAGATACAATACGCGATTTGAGAAACGACTAAGAGTCAAATCTTGCTAAAGTCTTAAGTAAAACTGATAATTATAGTTCAAAAGGATCTGTGCTTGTAAAATAAATCTGGATTCTATTACATCCTGGTAGATTACATCAGCACACGTATTCCTCGATATTTATACATTTTCAAATAACTTAAAAGAAACTATGAAAAGAAAAACAGGGCTAAATTAAATTCGAACCCATCTGGCGATTATCTCACTCGAAGTGAAGCGCAACGGAAAAGGGAAACAATTATATCTGACAAATTAAATCTCAACAAAAAGTCAATCAAATGGTGAGAAGGTTGGTGAGCTCATTAAATAATAACAGCAAGTCTCTTGATAACATTATTAGATAAGAAAAACTATACGCATACAGTCACTTCGAAAACGATACATTTTATTGATTGGTACAGAAACTAAACACAATGTGAATTATTCAAAAGTCTCCAACTTCTCTTGTTTTGGAGGGTTTCTCTCTCTCTCTCTCTCTCTCTCTCTCTCTCTTTTTTTTTCACGTTTTTCGAGTTTAATAAATTGAAGAGATCCGTGGCAAAATACTATATTGGGTTTTGATAAGTGTTTGTGTCGGGTCGTGAGAGTTTTTTTACAAGAAAAAGATTTTTGTAAACCGCGAAGAACTGCTCATTTTTCTTCGCGGCCAAAGAAATTAGTTCATTTTGTAACTACAACTCGAAAAAATCACCATCACAACACAGTACGTTACAACAACAACGGAAAAAAAGCAATAAAAACTACTAAAAACACTAAAACGTACAGAAATAAATAATTGGGACACGCACGTAACCGGCACGAATGTCGCAAAAAAAAAAAAACAAACAAATAAACAAACAGAAAAACAAACAAACACAAACGATAGTAATCAGAACCTGCGAACAGAAGGTTTGAGAAAGTCGAACAAAATATATTAATGAAATTACAGCTGAGAAAACTTCACGACTCCGTGCGTGTTCGTGCTGTAAGTTTTTCCTTTTTTTATCACAGCCATACGTTAGCCTTGTGCGTGGGAAGCCATTTCAGTGTCGCGGTTTTCTACAGCCAAAAAAATCCGTAAAAAAAATTTCCTTCCCATCGGTAAAGCTCCCACTCACTCCTCTTCGTCGAAATATTCTATTTTCCGGGATCTTTTCGTGTGACCAATAAAGATTCGTTTGTCTAGAAGACTGATTGGTATCTCATGATTGTTTTCTGATTAGGCCGACGAGGTTCCTTCAATAGAAGCACCGCGCGCTTTTCATGGTTCTTGGATTTGGTTGGATAACAGGAAAAGATAATGTATAAAACCGTGAGCCAGGAAGTTAAGAGAAATTTAAAACGTCAAGTCCTCAAGCCTATGGTTCAGAACCCATAGTCCCTGCAACAAAATATTCATTTAACTTTTTTTTGGCGAATAAAAACAAGTACGTAAGTTCAAGGGGAGGCACCATGCTGGTTCTTAATTCGAGGGGAGGGGGTGGTCTTTGATAGTTTTGTTTCCACTTGTTCTAAAACATGGCTTCATACAACGAATAACATCATCGGGAACCCTCTTTTCTCGCTCCCAGAAAAAATATTCCTGGGAACGAAGTCTGTTAGAGCTTTTTCCGGAGGACGAAGTTCATGATTTCTTTCTGAGAGCGAGAAAACGAGCGACAGAATCTTACAACTGGGTTCCCGAGGATGACGGAATAATAGATTAGGTGACAACGAAGATTCAAGACGTACATGTAGGGGCGTGCGCAGGCGTTTCATGAGGGGGGTTCTAGCTTCTTTGATTTAATTGGGAAAAGACAGCAATATAAACGTACAACTTTACACAAAAAGTGTTATGCGGTGCAAATAGCAATTCAATAGTGATGCACGATATTTTGCATAGTTTTGTTTCTTAATACACGGAACAAGCTGTTGGACTATCATGTGTTTCCCCTACTGATTTGGTAAATAAAGATTCATGTGTCAAAGAGTTTGTTTGCCAAGAAGGGGGTTTCGGAATCCCTGGAACCCTCCCTCCCCTGCGCACGCTCCTGACATGTATGCTGTATTCTAAGGGAACAGCTGTTAGAGATGATTTTGGCTGTATATATCAATTTCAAAATGCTTGTCTTGCAAATATTGATCTAATGAATGCTGCACTGTCGCTTAAGTCACCAAAATAAAATATGTCGAGTCCTTCAGCAGTTCTTAAACTAGATTAAGAAAGGTATCCAATAGAGGTATCTCTTTCCTCAGCTATACATCTGTTTGGATTCTGAAAATGCGCGCGCTTTTCAGCATAATGCAAGTATTAATCAAAAAACAAGACACTTAGTATAACTTACATGACCAGTATCCATCAGGAACACTCCTTGTCTACTAAGCTTCTCGGCAGAGAGATTAAGACAGGGGGGCTGGGGTACTATTCCGCTCTTTGTATGAAGACCATTCTAAAGGAGAAAAACAGAACCACAGTGGATAAAATTAGGGCAAAGCTCTTAGCTTCCGAACTAGAGCGGTGCATCATCCAATCACAACGCGTAGTTACGGTTACAGTAAAGTACGGTACTGCTACGGTACGCCTACGAGTTTGTCGTAGCGTTTCCCACTCATAAAACTGCTCTATTGGTATATACATCACTGTGTGTATACTTTCCTAGACCTGTTAGACTAATACCACCCCCCCCCCCAAAAAAAAAAAAAGAGAAAGAAAAAAAATCAATCAATAAATATCCCATTGTCCCACTGCACTGTTACGAGTTTTGATCACCACAAATTACAGGGCAACTCTCTGGGAGACAACCACTATAATATTGGATATAATTAGTATTAAATTTGGCCAACTTTCGCTTTGATTTTCTCCTAGAACTATCCATGGTTTAAGAAGCTAGATGAAACACTTGAAAGAGTGTTTCATCCTTCTATTCAAACACCTCAAAGTCACTTAAAAACTAAGCCGCACCTCACCTCGTTTTTTTTAACCCACTTCTCGGTGTTTGGATATCGTGTTGAAACACTCTTTTCCATGTTTAATCTATTACTTCCAACACTTGCACCGTGCCCACATACATCTACCGTCCTGAGATTCTAAATCATTTTACTTACTTCATCAGAGATGTCATGTATAGGGTAAAGCGATGGGTAGATGGTCAGCATGGCAAGAGATACTGGCATAGTCTTGAACTGTTGCATGGCAAAGCATCGTTCGTCTAGACGAGCCGTTGAGCCCAGACGAAAGGCAAGCTACAGGACAAGAAGAGGAATTTACTTTTGGCTTTCCATTTTAATGAAATGCTTCATAACAGCATTTGTAATCATGGAGAATACATCAGAGTCAGGGTTCTTACTAATTCCAAGAATATTCCATTAAACTCCTAAATTCTCACTTGAGTTTACTGGGTTTTTTAAATTTCAATTCGGCCCTTCGTCCCCATCCCACCCCTGGAGAGCCTGTTTACAGACTAATTTGACATCATCATGGGCCATGGCTTGGATTACCCTTGCAAAACAAGGACTGGAAGACATGGGACACTAATCCACTGCTGGGTTACACTATAGTATTAGCTTGGATTACCCTTGCAAAACAAGGACTGGAAGACATGGGACGCTAATCCACTGCTGGGTTACACTATAGTATTGGCTTGGATTACCCTTGCAAAACAAGGACTGGAAGACATGGGACGCTAATCCACTGCTGGGTTACACTATAGTATTGGCTTGGATTACCCTTGCAAAACAAGGACTGGAAGACATGGGACGCTAATCCACTTCTGGGTTACACTAAAGTATTTTGCCAGGTTGCCCCCAACAGTTTGCTGGTACGTATTCATACCACTGAATGGAGGAGCACTGTGTAATCCTAAGGACTCAATGCAAGTACACTGGCAAGGGCACACACACTAAGCCTTTATGCTTAAAGTTTGACATCCTTACTATTAAGCAAATCATCATAATTCACTAGTTCCCTTTTGTTTTAACCAGGGGTGGGATCCAGGATTTTTTTAGGGGATGGACAGTGAACCTGTAAAAGGACCACTATGGAAATCCAAAGGGCACTTACCTGTGTTTAGGAGGTGTGTACCTGTAGTATTTGCAAGCTAAAGTGGTAAAGTAGTACAGAATGGGATTTTCCTGTCTTTAGGGGGATGCACCCCAACACCCTCCCCCTAAATCTGCCACTGTTATCCAATAGAATGACTGACTTACATGTTTGAGTAAAGCTAGTATGTACAGTGGTAACAGGCGTAGTGAAAATGGAGCAAGAAGATTGCTGCTTTGAGGTTGATTGGCCACACTTTGCCGAAAGACTAAGAGGAAATCTATGCAAGCATTCATCAAAGCCTGGAAATAAAAAGAAAAAATAAAAAATAAAAAATTTATACATATGAATAAAACAATGGAACAAATAAATGAGATGAATTCAATCAGAATTCTTTTCTTAATGCACTGGGAGCAAGCAGGCAAAGAAGAGAGAGAATGATACAATATCATAATTTAGTGACAAAAGGCTTTTACCAGGGCTATGAACAAAAAATCACAGCACATTCTTTGGAAAAACCTTTTTGATCACAAGATCTTGATGATTTCCTAGTATAGAAATGGAAGCTTTAAATGTAACAAGGGTTATATACCTCACGAGCATCTCCAAGGCTTGATGATAATGTTCTGTCCACAGCTAAATGAAGGTTACACAAGATATGGAAATTTCATCATGATATTCAATCTTTACTTCAATGGTAATAAATGGGATGGGTAACAGTTAGGTCAGGGCACAGGAGTAAGTAACTCATTGACCCATTATTAAATCTTCAGTGCCCAAATCTATTGGGTTAAGTTTAATTAATCTAATGTTTGGCAGTCCTTATGTGATTCCAACATTATATCAATCATATGCTTAATGGTGTACCTACCCATTTTTGCTAGTAAGGTTGCTATGGCTTGCTGGTTAGCATGAGCATACACATCAGATAACTTAGTGGTCGTGGGCATAGCCAGGGTATGAACCCGTATACGACGTTCACCTAATCCAAAATGACCATATCAGTTAGAACAATGCGAAAATACAAGCAAAAAAATATTTTCAGCTATCAAGACATGATGGCTATGTTTGTGTTTAAAAACAAAATTGATCCTTACACAGTTATAAAAATTCTTATGCTCAACATGGCTACATGGACATAAATGTACATGTACAAATGCCCTATAACAACAAAAGTATCAGGTTCACACAAATGGACTGTGTCATGGCATCTAACAGTTCTGTTTTATTGCCACAGTCATTAAAGCCTGGTTTTCACTTGCGTCTGAATCGGAATCGGAGTTGGAATCAGAGTCATAAGCAGTTCATAAAAGTGAAAACTGATCATATAAGCGGAATCGGAATCGGAAGCAGAAGCCTCGATTAGATGTTTTTTGTATTAGAGAGGGCCTGGAGAACACCATTGTGATTGGTTGTCTGCTTCTGCTTCCGATTCCGATATTCTGGTTTTCACTTATCATAAGGATCGGAGTTGGAATCAGAATCGCAAGAAAATGGAAACCTTCTGATTCCAATGTGCTTATGACTCTGATTCCGACTCCGTTTTCTGGTTTTCACTTCGTCTTACGCTGCTTATGACTCCGATTCCAACTCCGATTCTGATTCCAATGCAAGTGAAAACCAGGCTTAAATACCCTAGTTGTCTTTTCTTTACTAACCCACCTTTAGAACTTGTGTACAGAAGTGCAGACTGCATGCATACAATATTAGAGTCAGTCAGATTATCCTCAATGTCAATCTGCATGGTGAATCCCGTGTCTGGGTTTATATTAGGAAGAGATACTAGATCTGTAGAGCGCACAAAGAAATTCCCATGGAAAGTGTGGATTGTCAACCCTAGAACAGACCAAACAAAAAAGACCATGAGGTGACAAGACATCCTACATTTCTACTCTACACTTGAAGTACATTCCCACTCTACATTTGAGGTTTTTGAAACTTTGGTATCTGTGGAAAAACTCTTTAGAGGCAAGAAAGACACTGTTTGGTATAAAACTACAAATATTTTCTCAAGTGTTAGCAGTAAAGAAAAAATAATAAGGAACTGAAACCTCATCTAAAATTAAAAAATACATTTCCCTATACAGCTAAAAGGAGCTAATATACACCTATTCCAAAAGTTGTTGTCCAGGCTAAAAGCAAGAAGGAAGAAGCAAGAAGCTGATGACCTAGATGAATGCTGGATAGAACTGAGTGTGATATGTGAACACTCACATGAAATAAATGTTCACAGTCTATAAATTTTTTTTTAATGGAAATCAGTCTGATTTGAATAAACTATAAGACAATCCAGCATTCACTTGGGTTGTCAGCTTCTTGCTTCTTGCTTTCAGCCTGGACGACCCTTTTTAGAATCAGTATATTAGTTTTTAGTGTAGCAATTTCATCACCTCTTGTGCACCGTACTCTCATTACTGCTTCAAATCCAATCTTTCTTGTAAGATAGCGTCTGTTAATTGAAAAATTGAAGGTCAATTAAGTCATCATTGGTCCATATTTTTGGAAGGATATTACTGTAAGTTATTCTCTGGAACTACATAATACGGTAATGACCATTTGCCTCTCCTGATGACTAGGTACATTATTTTGTAATTTCTTTGACTTACATAAATTCTGCTTCAAACTTCTCAACTGCAACAGGATTCCTAACTACATGGAAATCTGGATAGTATGCAACACAACCACCAGAATACTTTGAAGCACACACTGTTAAAACAGAAAAAAATAAAAAAATAAAATCAATACATAATTCAATCTAGTGTCCTAGTGTGAAAAATTCTTAAGTGATGACATACATTTATCAATTACAAAATATAGGGATCACTATTTAAGTGGAATAGGGTCAGGATAAGAGTAGGAGTGTTCAAAAATCCAAACAAGGCAATTATAATTGTCTTATTTACTGAGAACTTAACAAAATTCTCCAACTTTCCATAGCCAAGTAGTCTAAAATATGACTTTCCAAAACTTTTAAGGTCCTAGAAAAACATTTTACTAAATTATTTCCAAACTATCCAAGACTTTCCAAAACACATACAAATGGTCCCTGGAAAATGTGTGAAATTGACCTCATTTATCAAACTAGTCACGGCAGTCAAAGTTACAACTTGTTCAATCAGACAAGGCATGCAATAAAAGTCAAATGCCCAAATACCATTTTCTTATTAACATATAATAAGACAATAACAATGATATTCCAATATGAAATATTTTAGTGTGACTACTCCAACCAAGGCCACCCAAACAAATTTTCAGATAAATTTTCAATGTTCATTTTTGACACTCAACAACAGGTTTGTTGTGAGTTTCTACAGCATACAATGCTTCTTGCTCAATTTCAATATAATTCATACACAAACAAAGCAAACATTTGTAGAGATTCTATTGTTTATATACTCAATTGTGATTGGATAATTTACATAAAAATTTGTTTGGGTGGCCTTGATTGGAGTAGTCACAATTTGCATTTTTGCACCCCAAGAAATTCAGTGGAATTCATTGCCAAAATAGATTATTTTTATAGAAATTTTTACCCTTTTTCTCAGAATGTTGCATTTTAAAAGAAATAAACAAATTATCAATTTTACCTAACCACATGAAATGAACAATTAAAAAAAAAATTAAATTACACAACTCCAAATAATTTAGGAATTTGTCCTTCAGCAAAATTTTGTTTCTAACAAAAATAAAACACCTTGGAAACATACAATTTTAATTTTGGGAAAAGAAGTTCAGTGTTGAAAAACTTTAAAGTTCCCTTAAATTAAGTCTTTCCAAAAAAAGAAAATTCTCACTGCTTTTAGCAGACTAATGAGAAACCAAAATCAGCCCTTCCTACAGTTTCTTAAGTGAAGCTGTATACAAAAATGGCACAATTCATGTTCTTTTTAAATTTATTCATTAGAAGCAGTACGTACTTTTCATAAATGAGTAAAATATTGTTTTCTTTCATAAATATTGCTTCTAACATATTATTTTTGTCATTCTTGTGAAAAATTTATATGTGCCATCCTCAGGTAAGACATGAAAAATCAAAATCACTAAAATTAAGACCATTTATATAATTCTATGGGTAAATGAAGTCTTTAACACCTATCAGAATGATTTCACAGATTTCACAGACCTAGATTCATAAATTTATGAAGTCTGTATACCACAGACCTGGATTCATAAATTTATGAAGTCTGTATACCACAGACCTGGATTCATAAATTTATGAAGTCTCTGCACTACAGACCTGGATTCATAAATTCATGAATCCAGGTCTGTGGTATACAGACTTCATAAATTTATGAATCCAGATCTGTGGTATACAGACTTCATAAATCTATTTTGAAAAGTCCAATATTAAGCTTTTCATCTTGTATTACTTGGATTTATCATTAAAACAGTTGCTGGTCTGCCATTTAGGTTGTTATGAATAGATTTTTATCATGACACACAAAGGAAACTTGAAAAAGGGTGATTTGACGGTGTTGTCTTGTGATTCTGGATATGGTTACACACCTCTTATAAAAATTGTTGCTTTTGGAGCTTTTCTAAATAATAGTAAATGTGGCATTAAAATGTGTTGTTTGAAAAATCATCAAAATTGCCTTTTTAGCTTTGTTTTTATAAAAAAATCACATATTTGAACGTTTTATACATAAATTATCCAAAGTGCAAAAATGCAAATTGGAATTTATACTTGTTGGACATTAATAGATAACATTAGAAATGATGTGCACATTGAAGAGGAGAAGAGGGCTCAACAACATACTTAGTGATGATATATCAGCGTATTGTGTAGATAACAGGAACAAGTCAATGGCTACTTGTTCAGCAGCACAATCCAATGCAAACTTCTTGTAGAAATCTGTTGCTGGAGCTAGGTTAACAACATCCTAAAAACACAAAGACACAGTTAGAAACTCTGTTGAATGATAATGCAAATCATCAGATAATGAAACAGAAGTACTAGTCATTCAGTAGTGGAATACCTTTGGATTTGATTTTTGATTAGGCTCTTCTCTTCTCTTGAGCTCACCGGGTCCGATATTTGGGAGGGTAGTCTGGAAGAGTGACACCCTACCACCAGTAGGGCCCTGAAAGTGGAATTAAATTTAGACAATGGTCAGTTCTCAATCCAGGAGAGCAATTACTCCACTAAAGCATTACAATCTACTGCCTCCCCTCTTGTCTGAATAACTGTGTGCCATGAACTACATGTTGTGACTTTTTCTTCATTCTACAATATGCCTCTCTCTAAAGGCCTGGTCACATGATGTGACACAAGGGTGAATCCAGGAATTTTTTCAAGGAGGGGTGCCCCACAGGATTTTTTTTGAGGGAGAGGTGAGATGTGTAGGACTTGAGCACCAAAAATAGACAATAACTAACTAGCCATAATTGACTGTAATTCACTCATCTCAGGGGGTGAGGGTGTGCACCCCCTGCACCCCTCCCCTGGATCCATCCCTGTGACACTGCCTGCAAAATTGCTTGCAATTGAAAAATTGCACCATGTGCCCACTTGTGTAGCTACATAAAGCAACATAAATAGCAATGTTACAGAAGTAGAAAAGAGTTCTACTTTACTGGCAGACACAAAATTTCCCCATTACAAGCAACATTGCAGGGAACATTGCATCATGTGTCAGAGCCTTAAAGAAATATGTTTTGTCTAATTATTTTAAAATAGCACAGTAACCATGGGTGTCCATTGTGCATCTCTGCTTATGGTTTGATACACTGGCTCACCATCACACATAGGTATATGAGGAGAACTGTTTACTTGCTCCTTCAAGGTTCTCTGTTTTTTCTCCTTCCACATAATTAATATACATTCCAATTCAATCTAGTGTTCAACACTTTATCAGTGAGTCTCTAGCTTGGGATATCATTAGTAATTTCTCCCTGGGTTTACTGAAGTAAAATAAATTGGTTTGCTTAATTCTTTAACAGCTGGAATTACTATTCTTGATGTTGTTCTTACCACAAGCTTCAGAGCTGCTTGCATTGCTGCTCCTGTTGCACTATGTACATTGTGAGTTCCACTGAACATGGTAGGTAGAGAATCAAGCAGCTGATGTACCAGCTGAAACAAAACAAGATACCTAGTTCTTTAGGTCATTCTCTGCATACTGTACTGGGTTTCATTTCCAATATAATACCACAAAGAGTATTCAATCTAGTAAGCGGCCATTTTAGGAGTTAGATCCAAAATGTTGTTGAACAAAGATTGCAAAGGCAACATGGTGATGCTATTTTCAAAATCACCTAAAAAGTAATCCTGCCTCAAACTAGTGTCAAAATTGCCGCCAGTTCTACACTTTTAATTTGGAAAGTGACTGCTCTTAGACCAGGGACTACAGAGACAGAGGGGACTGTGGGGGAGGGGGGGAGGGGGGGCTGAAGCCCCCACTTTTTATGAGAATGAAATATGTGCAATATGAAATATATCCTACAAGGGGTAAGGATTTACTAAGCTACATGTTGCCCTTCCAATTTTAAGCTAGAGCCCCCACTTTCAGAACTGCTCCACAAATCAAGAAGCTTTCACTTGTGTAAAATGTAGTCTAAAAAGAAAGTACAGGACTGGTATAAAACAATAGAACAGTTGAAACAATCAATACTTAAACTAGATTATTTGAATGTAAGTTGTTAAAATTACCTCTGTGTTCTCTTTCAAGTTAACTAATAAATCATCTGGTGCTGGTAAGAAGACATCTAAAAATACAGAAAGATAATGATTTGACATAATTCAAGCTTTATTCCTAGTAACTCAAATACACAATGCAATACTCCAGTTTCAAATGACCTATTATGCAGGGTTAGCCTCGTTCTTGTGTAGAATATTCATGTGTTTCAGTGAATGACCGTGGAATTTCAAAGTATTTGTTTTATTTAAGTTGTGCATTCTTCGATCTTTGTTGTTTATGAATATTTTGTCACTGAAATGAGGCTAACCCTGCAAAAACAAGTCTTAAATCTAGATGTACAGTGGTATTTTGCAAATTTGAAAATGGTCTGTTAAATACATTTAGGTCATTTTTCATGATGGCATCCTTTTACAATCACTACCATGAGAGTGCTTTCAAATTGCCAAATTATTTTCTTATTTATATTTTTCTACTCTCCCAAGAATGAACAGACAATTGGTAAAATTTGCCTGACAATAGAAGCCACTCAAAGCATTCTGGTAGTGGTAGTAAATGACCCCATTATGAAAACAGTTTATTACTTAATGATAAAGATAACAAAAAAATGCCAACTCACCATCTAAATCTGAAACAATGTACATTTGGGGCTGTGTTGATTTGGGCTGAGAAAAATAATGAGGTTCATTTAAATCAATTAACACCACACACATTACCAAAAATGTTCAAAATCACTATGATCAGGGGTGTGCATATCATTTACTTACCCTTAAACTATAAAAATGAATTTTACTATCAAAGGTAATAAATCCAATCATTGTTCTAGAATCTCCAGGCATTTTTTCTAGGTTCTCTTTCAAATTTCTACAAACACTATGAAGGTATCCTTGAATAAAAAAATCAAGAAAATTTTAGAAAATACAAGTTAATGAACACCACTGGCTAACAGCTGTTAATGGCATGCTAGAATTGCATGTACACATACCTGAATTACAACAACAGTTACAGTGTGATGCACAAAAGTATGACCACTTTGAATGTATTTGCATTATTCTATGCACAGGCTTTTTGCTGCCAAACAAGCTTTTCTTGTGCTTTAAAACCAGACAACATCTTGTTGAAATGTGTGGGTTTAACATACAAATGCACATGCATAAAAGTATGCAAATACATTATTCCTGGTAATACTTTTGCACATTGTACTGTTAGTGAGAAATTCATTACAGTGCATTTCACATAACTTTTGCCATTCAGGTTCCAAACTTAGTTTGGAAATTCTGAAGGTTGGCGCAAACTTCGGAATTTCAAACAAACTTTCGGTTTGAATTTCTGAACTTGCCACCAAAGTTGCAAACTTCATTCACTTGATTCGTTTGAAGTTATGGATCCAAATATCTAAAAAAATCTGGGGATCCAAAAATTTACGCATACCTATATATTTTGACAAGCTGTGGCTGCTCCTGATCTTATCTTGCTTTTTCATGTGCATGTGTGTGTGTGTTTTACAACTGAATAATTTTTTAGAATGTAACAAGTTACATGAATATCTGATCGTCTCTTGTATTGTGGAAATCAATATTACATGTAAATAATCACAAGCATAGAAACTGATAGTTTTAATGCAAACAAATGAATAAATAAATGGCAGTCAAGGAAGACTATTTAGCACTTTAAAACAGAAGGTACTGCATGGGTAAGTGTTTGTACTGTAGTGAAACCTATAACATTCTGTAACGCAATCAAGGCGGCATTTTCTAACTTTTACTGTCCAGAACAAATAATTCTTTCGACTGAAAAGCAACGTTTAACACAAAGTGATTACGGTATATGCAAAAGCATGAGTATAAAATTGAAATGACTGCTTACATATCACTCTTTCTTGATATTATAAGGTTCAGAAAGCGATGTTTAATACCTTTTTCAAGCAACTTCAGCTGTAATCGGCAAACTGATTCATTTTTAACATGTTTAAAATTCAATTCTAGGAGATTTACGACTGAGATTTTGTCTAACTTGTTTTTGAAACTAGACAAAAACTTTATCACTCAAACTCGTCCCCCAACTTCTTATTGCCAAGAGAAATCAAGTGAATGAAGTTTGCAACTTCGGTGGAAGTTCAGAAATTCAAACCGAAAGTTCGTTTGAAATTCTGAAGTTTGCGCCAACTTTCGGAATTTCCGAACTAAGTTCGGAACCCAAATGGCAAAAGTTTTGTGAAACACACTGTAAAACATATGGATAACAAGACTATGTTGTTCCTATTTCTGTTTTTGATTACAATTACACAGTATTTGGAGATAAGATTCTGATGAAGGCTGTTACCAGTGCTACCAAAACATCACAGTTTCTCCCCAAACTTCTTTCATGCTTTTGTCACTTCCTGCATGCTTCTATAACTGAACAGAACACAGTTGAAGCTGTTCTATTTATTACAAAGAACTCACCAGTTTCAATGGCATTAAAAGAAACATCAAACACAAAGAGGAAAACTGCTGGCTGTGGTGGTCTCAACTGTGAAAAGATTAATTAATACGGGACTTTTACTTCAAGTGCAGACCTACAACACATCTGAACTGAAATGTTGACATCATAAAATTGTCACTGAAAATATTCTCTCTCCCTTCTTTTCAAATTGGAAAGCAGCAAATAAATACAAACTTTTGTAAGCACCCACTGCATCAAGTACAGAAATTTCTCACCATGTACTCTGAAGGAGCTATAAACTCTACTGTGGAAGATTTGATTTCTGGTCTTCTTGAAGGGTCACCATATGATTTAGTACTGGGATCATAACAGAATTCCTCTGGAACTAAAGTAAAAACAAGAACAAATACACCATTAACAGAGTGCTTTTCATTTTCCGGTCATTTCTTGATGTTTTGGCTTTCCTCCATTAAATTTACAATTGTAGTGCAGAAGTTCTTTGGAACTAATTGCCTCCAGAAATAAAAAATGTACGGAATGAATGAATGAATGAATAAATAAATGAATGCATGCATGAATGAATGAAGAAATAAAAGAATGAAGGAACAAAAGAACAAACAAACAAAAGAATGAACAAGTGAATGAACAAACTCACTTTTCTTATTTCACCGATAAAATAATGTAACACAACAACAGCTAGTATATTCAAATTGCACTCACTTACCATCATTAGTTCTAAAACACATGGGACATCTCCATCTTCTGGACTCAGTAAAGGTCACAAATGGATTGATATAAGTTCTACAGGATCGACATCTTGTGATGACAGATGAGTGGATAACAGGTAGACTCTAGAAAAAGAAGCAAATTAAATTCAGCAAAGTTTGTCTTTAATTACCCTTTCACTTTTGTACTGATTGGCAGTTTTTGTACATATAGCAATAGAGGAGATGTGGCTGGCTTACTGTGGTTACAGCAGGCCTGTCACTCATTTGCTTTTAAGGTTTTCAATTGCAGTTCAAGTAGGGTTCATACTACTGCCAGTAGGTGGTTACAGAAATTCCAAAAGTCTTCCAGGAGTCTTCCAGAATATACCGTAAATATAAAAATTCCAGGACACTTAACTATGAAATTTCATGTCATACAATTCAACAATTTTTATTTTTCTAATATTTAACCTAATACTAATTGAAAATTCAAGGAGTTTTCCAGGTGTTGGTGTCAAAATTAAAATTTTCCAGGGCCTTGGAAAAAATTTTAAAATTCAATGAGTTTTCCAGGAATTCCAGGAGCAGTGTGAACCCTGTCAAAGTTGCACAGTATCCTGGGCAAAAGGCTACTCCACTTCAGACCCCAAAGTCATTCTTGAGAACATATGGGTTTTTGTTTGAGTTTTATACATAATGATGTACCTTCTAATAAGCTCAGATACTCAAAGTTGGTCAAATATACTTTTTAAAATCACTAACCTGAAGATCTTTGAATGGATGCAGGTGTATTGCAAAGGGAAGTCTTGATTTTGTCAATAAACTTTTTGTCTCTGGGACAGAATTCAGTGTACAGCAAAGAACACTGCAACAGAAAAGTGTTTAAGATTTTAGTACCAAACCAAGGCTAATGCTACCAGATAAATTATATACTATGTTAACTATTGTACAATCATGATCAAAATATTAACTAAAACTTAATCAAAATATTCAGAGGTCAGCGTTGGGTCAGGGTGGTCAGGTTGGACAGCTTTGACAGTTAAAATTTCCAAAACTACCAAACTTTCTTAAGCCCCTAAACTCAAATTCCACAACCATGACTTGAATGACCTGTAATGTGAATGTTCAAAAATCCAAACAAGGTAATTACTTATTGTTTTATTTACTGAGAACTGAAAAAAAATTCCATTCCTTTCCATAGCCAAGTAATCTTGAACATGATTTTCCAAAATTTTTAAGGTCCTGGACAAACATTTTACCAATATAAAAAATTGTTCTGTTTTGTTATTGTTGTTGTTGTTTGGGACCTTTGTTTTATTTTTTCAACATAAACAATTTGTTACCGTTTAGCCCAATTTGTTTCATTCATTATTCCATTTTTCAATTGTTATTTATTTTTGTTCTTTAAAAATTACATACCTTGAATGACCATTTCTTTTCTGCAAATCCTAAGTATTAAAGAACAGAATCATTGTTAAACACTGCTAGAACATGATAACTTTACAAGAAGTATCCCTGAATATGTACCTAAATGCCTTCTAATCAGAATCAGTCAAACAAAGAGTGACTACCAAATTTAATTATGCATAATGCTCAGGAACAGCTAATCGTGCAAATTTATTTTGAAAATTATTTTGAAAATCATTTCTCACATGGCTTTTAGATAATTCGCAAATTAATTATCACTCTGTTTAAAAGTTTTGGATTTTTCTGGGACCAAAAATGTATTGGTTTCAATTAGTTTTCAGGTGGAAAAAGTGCTAGTGAACATAGTACCAGCCATAGCAAATCACAATGGACTGATTGGTTAGAACATTTAATGCTGTTCAGCTGGATGCCAACACATGCAGAAGTGCACAGGGACCAAGGAGCCAGGGGGGTGGGGTCTGGGAGGTTATAGCCCATACTATAATTTTGACATCATTTTGAACCAGCTAAGCGGGAAAAAATTCTCTAGCCAATCACAGTCCATTGGGATTTTTCATGGCCAGCCCTATGTTCAAGCACGATTTTCAACCTGAAAACAATTGGAAATATAATCCAATGCATTTTGAGGCCTAGAAAAGTCCAAAACTATTAAACAGAGTGAAATTTTATCTTTGTGTTATCCAAAAACCACGTGAGAAATGATTTTGAAAGCAAAGAGTGAGGGCCGGAGGTTTTGTCCAACAATGCTTTGCGTACCTAGTTGTTCGCTCAGCTGGAATTGATTTACTTTGACTACTTAATGTTGCAAATGAGTTATTGTTGAGAAACAACAACCAAAAACTAAAATTCAGATCTTTCACACACAAGATCTTTAGTAAAGGTCCTTTCTTTTCTTTTTTTACAATTTATCTATTATTTCAATCATTACTCTAGTTGGAAAATTGGAATTTTAGCTCCCCCAAATCCAAAATTTGCTCCACAGTCCATGGTGCAACTTATAAAATAACAGTCTTCTATTTGGCTCAGTTAATTGGGCATCAGTCTGTTATATGGGTGGTCACTGGATAAACCCTAGGTCTTAAAAATAACAGAAAAGAAGGTGGTATTTTGTAATTACATTTATATCCTATTACCACATTAATGGCAGTCCTATCCCTCTCAATCAGAGAATTTAAACGTGGACCACAAGTTTATCAGTCTTAGCTGATTCCAATAAACTATTATCCTCTACTTACAAACAGTTAATCCATTTAACACTTACTGAGGATAGAGGAGGCACTGGGTGTTCAATCGGTGCTGATGGAACAATATGCCTTTGCTCCATTAGGTTAACAGGCTGAACACCAGCAGGTTGCTAAGCAAAAAAAGAAACACAATGTTATTAATTTTATTTGAAACAAATTAAGCTATCCATTTTTGAAAGCTTATCGCTGGTTTTTTAGAAAGCTAGTTTCCTTGGAAACATGGAGTCTAGGTATTATAGATATAAAGTTTTAGTACTCATGCAGCAGACTTTTCACATGTCAAGTAACAACCATGATGACTGAAACCATATATGTCTTTGCCTGGCAAGCCTTACAATGCAAGCACTTCAGAACAAGTTTAGCCAGGCAGAAACAAAGGTTTCATTCTCATGGGAATAAATATGGCTGCTGCATGAGAAAGGTTTATGACAGAATTGAGAAGAGTACTCACTTACTCACTTTAGAATAAAAAAAACAAGAACAAACAATCAAATGAATGAAAAGTAATCTACATTGTAAGCATTGGCTCTTTTTTATAATGACTACCCCACTTCAAAACATGAGCACATGAAAATGAGCAGTTTAAAACAAAAATAATTAGGCTTTGGTGTCTGCAGTACAAGTAAATATTGTTACCTGTAATGTTAGTCTGTCCATTTGTCCTTGTAGTCCCATATAACCAGGTTGAGCCTGCCCTCTGGCACCTGCAGGATAAGGCTATAAAAACAAAGGCCAAGATTATCCTACTGTATTTTTACAACTAGTCATTCCTTTAGTTTAAAGGTTGACACCAGAAATTGACAAATTTTCTTTCCCTCCATATTACAAATTGCAAGATTATTTACCATTTGTGGAGTCATGTGGCCAGGCATTATTCCTGGCATTTGTGGAGGCATTTGACCGGGCATCTGACCAGGCATCTGTCCAGGTGTTTGTCCTGGTATCTGACCAGTCATCTGTCCTGGTATCTGACTGGGCATCTGTCCAGGCATTTGACCTGGGAATCCCTGACCAGCAGGGTTAGACATGTTAGCCATACCTCCCGGTGGTAATGAAGGTGTTGGCTACAAAGATAATTCATTGAATAAGTGTCTCTAATAATATTAAAACTTACTTTGGATTCAATCCAAATAACTATTTAGTCTTTACCTGTGTGGGGTATTGCCTTCTTTTAGACATCAAAGATGGTCTACCAGCTGAACTATCTTGGCCTGGGCCTGGAAAGCCTGCTGGTAGTACTGACCCCTGAATACTGGCTGATGAGGTACCAGAAGGTGTCGGTGGTCCTGATGATGGGGGAGTAGACCTCTGTGGAATCCCTGACTGTCCAGGATAAGAACTTCCTGGCCCTACTGGTATCCCAGGTCTTTTTGGCTTACCACTGTGCAGTGCTGATAATGGTTGTGGACTTGGGGTAGAGCGTTGAGATCTAGACTGAGACATCACTGTTGGACCAGAGCCTGAGCTAACAGGTAATGTAGCTGGACCAGAAGGTGTGGTTAACACTGTTGAGGTTGGTTGTTGAGGTGACCCAGAAGGTGGTGCCATCGGCTGTTGTGGGTGTGAACCTGCTACCGGCATAAAGGCTGAAGTAGAATGTATCTGTTCCATGGGTGGCCTTTGCCTTTGTTCTACACCCGGGTATTGCTGAGGAGCATGAGTTTGTGGTGGGTATTGTCTGGAACTAGGAGATGGTGTAGATCTTTGTTGTATTGGATTTTGTGACAAGCCTTGCTGAGGTCTAACCATACCAGGATTACTTGTCGGCAATGAGAAAGATGGTGAAGATCCAGCATCAAGTGTTGGTCCATTGTTTGAAAATGATGAAGGACCCATCTTTGGTCCATTCTGTTGGTGGCCTGTTCCACTTGAGGGCGATGGGGTTCCCCTTAATGGTGGTCCATTTGGTAATGAAGCATTTGTATTCTGTGTATAATTACTCTGCGGTTGTTTTGGGGATTGATTACCTGTACCTATAATAGCCACAAAGTAACAACCATAAAAACAAATAAAGAAACTGTGTACTGTTTCATCAAGCATCAAGAACATTTGATCTAAGTATTCAAGTAGCAATGAGGGCATGTACCACAACAGCTCCTAAATAAGTCTGTTATTCTGGTTTAGCTGATGGATAACATGATTGAATGAACAAATGAATGAAGAGAGGGAGGGAGGAAGGAACAGATTAGTTGACTTTCATCAACTCAAGGTCAGCTGTCAAAATAATACATTTATAGAATGAACACACATAAATACATAAACAAAAGTTTTCATCACAGTTGGACTTGAAATAAGGAAGAAACCATGAAATGTCTTCTGACTTCAACAAGAGATACAATGAATAAAGACTAGTGTAGCTTCATGGAAATACAATTGCTTGTTGTCCTTCACTTCACATAAGATTAAATGAAAAACTATTGTATTTATGCAAAGTGCCCCTCAAATAGACCTTTCCCAAATTCATTTGCATCATCACCAACCTAGCCTGTGTGCAGATGGTTGTTTACCTGTAATAACCGTCTGCGAAAGTTCGCCAGATATCGTGTTCTCTGTGACCCGAAATAAGAAGCGATTTCTGATTGGCTC
>JAAAQI020200327.1:0-13265 GCA_011800005.2 Stichodactyla mertensii
TTTTGGGTCATTCAACAAGTCACTTCACATAGAATCAATTCTGAGAATATTGCAAAATGGGTGATAGGCACTTTAAGGAAGCTCAAAACAGTTTTCCTTGAATAAGTGTGTGGAATAAATGATGCTGGCACTATCCCTTGAAATGTGCAGTCACAATTTCTGTCAAAAATACACAGAATGCAAATATGCATGGTGTCCAACTTGAATACTTTTGTTCTAGCCTCTCATACATGTGAAAACACTTTTGTGATTACTAGTTTTAAAAACACGATTATACTTTTAATTGACATGTTTCAGCTTAACTTTAGCCATCTTCAGAATGATTCCACTTGAATATGAGGTTAGTCAGTCCAGAACAATGGCTGCCATATTGCATTTGGTACATAAATCCCACCAATTAACAACAGTCTCAAAAACTAGTCAGTAAAATTTCTTTAAACTTTGCATGTGGTGTTTCTTGTTAAGATATAAAGTTTTATGTGTCATTTTTGTTAGTGTATACCATATTTGAAAACACTTTCAAGCCTCCTTTAACACTTTACCTATTCAATCTTCAATGTACCCAGTGAAAAATGCAATGTTTAATCACTTACTTGGTCACCAATGGCTGCTTGGATAAATGTCAGTAAGACCTCATAAGTGGCTTTACTTTCTCTAGTCTTTGGTCTGTACTGTATCCCTGAAATGTCTTCAATGTCATCAGATAACAATGTACTGCCCTTCAACTTGCCAGCATCTTCTTTGTCAGCTAGTTTTTGTCGCCTTAGAAGATACAAGTAGAATATGTTCACCTAAAATCTGTTATCATCATCCAAGACTGCAAACCAAGTCAATGTTCCCCAAAGATCTCAAAGACCCTGAGAATTGGTCCAGCCCATGACATCCAACAGAACACATTACATATCATACTCACTTTGCCTTCCTTTCATTATCAACTGGTGGTTTCGTACGTTCATATTTGTCTCCCATTCTAATGGTGCCCAGGTGACCAACCAGCGATACAACTTCTCCAGTAGCTTCATCTCGACTACGTCTGTCTATTAAAGACCTGTCAGCTTGCAATACAAGATTGGAGTTCTAGGAAGCAAACAAGTAGATTGTTAAGCTGGCACGGCGGACGCCTGATGTGCTTTGGACTAGACATTTGCTCAGGTTAAGAAAACTTTGAATACTTTCGATCTTGCTCACGGCAAAATCACCCGGTTGTCACGAGAAGAAATCTTGTAAAACTTCAAGATGCACGTGTTTCTACAATTGCTGCTCTACTCACCGCTTTATACTCGTACTGAAGCGACCTAGCCGTGGCATCCGCCATGACGATAGCTTAAGTTGATAAATTAATGTTCTTTAGACTTTTACTATAGGTAAGAATTACTATAGCTCGTGTTTAAGATAACTTTCTGTAGTCTTTTTCATCTACAACACTCCAACATGGCCGCCAAACGTAGCAATGGCGTCCTCTAACGGGAAATACCGCTGACCTGGAAAAAAAGTAAAAAGCACAGGTAACCCAAATCACGTTTGTTAACCTTTTTTACATTCTTACTTTCTTCTACTTTCTTAATACGGCAGTTCTCCTAATTTTGGCACTGGATTCTTAATTCACTATGGGAAATATACCTAAGGTGAATTTACAAAAGATTCGCTTTTAAAATATCCAAATGACTGTGCATACACCCCTTAATCAAACGACACTATTTATGTTAATAATGCAGTTATCATTCCATCTTTCTTCTATTTGACTGTGTCCTGAAGCTGGTGATCCATCTTTGTTTTCAAATCCGCAGCAGCCCTTGATATTTCATGAAGGCTTTCGCTTATACCTCGGAAGACGTGTATTGTTGAAGGGGAAGTGCTTCGCGCGCTTCTATTCGCTTCAATTACGTACCAAGACCGTACCATGTGCCGCAATTTTTCCCAATCATGCGAAGCGTACGCTTGCGGATAATATCAAAATTGATTACCCGTTAAAAAATTAGCATAGCTACTTTTTATTATGGAAAACCAGTTAAGCCATCCCCCCAATTACGTCTAAAGTATCACGGAATATCGCGGAAGCATTTAATAATGCGAGGCAAAATTGGATACTATTAAAATTTTTAGCAATATATATTTTTAAAAGTTTTATTTTGCTTTCTTTAGATATAAGCTGAGCAATAACGGGAAGTCATGAATGTGTGGTACTATGAGTCGACAACAAAAATAGAAGACGACTGTAACTTGCAAACTTCTGACCTGATCGCATTCGCATACTTCAATGCACGGACTTTTTCTACCAAACGAACATTTCCTGCCTTATTTCAGGGTAAAACCGGACAGTTTCACACTGCGAAATATGTCATGTTTTCATGGTTAGGTTCTAGGGTTCTGAAATCCCGCCGTCCCGCCATCCTAGCCTGCGTAACAGGCTATTAAATCAAAGTCAGATCCCGCATCCCGCCATACTTATCGTGGTTCAGTAGTAAGTCAGAGTTGGATGTGCAGTTCTGATAGCCGATAGTGAATTCCACAAGAATTCATTTAGTGTGCGGACAAATACTTTATGACATCTTCATAGTCTTCCATTGGATCGTAGGGGATTTATGTACGTACAACAGGGATTTTTCCCTTGTCAGTTGAGTGCTAACTCGCTATAAATGCATAACTTGAATGGCGAAAGAAACTATAATGAAACTGGAAGAACATATCAAATGTCATGTAGTGATGCAAGCCTAAAAGTCATTCTTCATAGAGAAAACCAAGAACTTTTTTGAGATTTTTACGCACTAATGTTTTCCCAGTATAATGCTAGGTTTTTGAGGTACTCATAATATGAGAAATAATTTGATGAGCTGCAAATTTAGCATATGTAAAGGCTAAGTAAATCGTTTTTACTGTAGCAGCAAAGGTCAAATCTTGGTGTCATTATCTTATTGTCATTATTAGTAGTTTATGGATAATTTTATGTGAATCTAACGACAAAATCAAGGCTAAATTACGTTTATAAGATGTTTATGTTTTTATGTTTCAAGAGAGAAATTTGTTAGTTGTCTTTGCAGATTTATGATGGATATTTTTAAAATAACTCATCTGAAATCCACACGTGCGCAATTGCAAAGTATCAAATTTTTCTTAGAAACTCTTTGTGATTGGCTTTCCAAAAAAGCAGCTTAAAATAACTCTTAAAACAGTGTTGACGAAAGATCAGATTGACGGGCAAGAAAAGCTGTGACTGACCATAGATTGTTAAAATTTAGGTTTAATATTAATGTGATTACTCAACTATAAACTTACTGTAAATCATTGCGATCTCTAAGATTTTCCATTCCAACGCTTACTGTTACTTCCAGTATTTTATAGCGATTAAGTTATTTTCTTCTTAATAGATTTTTTAATTAATCGTCGAAGTATTGCAAACATTGAGTTCCGCTTTCTCGACAAAACGAATGAAAAACGGAATATTTTGTTTGTTTGTTTGCTTTTGTTTCTGCCCAGTCATCTTATTTGGCCAATTCAAAAATACATTTTAAACAAGAAGTACTTTTTGATGTTGCGCATTGCATTTCAGTATTTTTAGCAACCAAAGTAAAATTCTGGTGTGAGGGCCATCACGTGGGTGTTCAAAATTACCCCAGTTTGAAAAGAACACCCCGTTTTTTAAGGGAAAAACAAGACTTCCTTATTACCACGGCTGTATGAGTAAAATGTTCCTCCCAGAACTAAAACTCAATTGCTAAATTTATTCAGTGATGACTTCATTACCCATTATATTGATGAAACCACTGAGTAACTTTCACAAACTGATTCAGAACTCTAACTCAGTGAACACACTCGACAACAGAGAAAAGCCAAAAAATTTATCTTGAAAATTGTATCAATGGCAAAGTTTCTTAACGTATTGCCTATTCTACTAGTTTCGCTAACGCTTGTTACGAGACAATCTTTAGGAGCTCCTCTGAAAAAGTCTTCCAAAACACTAAGTGTAGCACAATTATTGGGAGCGTTGGACCAATATCAGGAACGGTTGGAGCGCCTTTCCGCAGAAGCATTTATGAAATACGTGAGTACAAAATTCAAAATTATTAGATATAATTATCACTCTATATAGAGCGGAAATCACATGAGTGGAAAACGATACGATGGCCGTACCGTACTTTATCAGTATTCCCGTAACAACGCGTTGTGATTGCATAATGGGCCATTCAGCAGTGCAGACTGATATAATAATGTATCATTCGTGCAGTGCTGTACAGGGAAGGGTCTAGGATTTGGGATACGGAAGTTCAAACCACCAAAACATTAAACGTAGACTCAGTAAAACCCAGAGCGTAAAATTCTGAAAAATATTTTTAGGTAGGTAAAGGGGTTCACGGTAGGTAGGGTGGTTGACGAGTGACCACCCCCTAAATCCCCCCCTAAATCCCCCCTGTTGTGACGTCATACGAAAACCGCTCTTTGTATACGCATGCTCCACTCCACTATTCATTAATCCCAAAATATATTCAAACTTATGGAACAAACCCGGAGGCAACACTAATGACAGCTTATTGTGTCCCAAAGGAAACAAGGTACTTTCCAAGTAGTCAGCCTTCCCGTTCTAATTTGAATCTGGTTGGAATTGCTCGAAAGAATTTCACCAAGGACGAGCGAAAGAATACGGTAAGGGTGTGTCTCTATTAGCCAAAAATAAATGAGGTATTGCCTTTTCATATATCAAATGACTGCCTAGGATTTCACCTTGCTTTGACAAGGTTTGGTTTTTAACTCACTTTCTGAACTTCATTCACCTTCACAGGCCAAGGGCATTCTAACCAGAATCTGTAAGCTGTTAAGTGTATTTCGAAGTGCAGTACATTTTGCGTGGTTAGACGAGAATCATAATGGAGGAAGTGTTGCTAGCACCCTCAAACTCCTTTCTTTTGCGATAAACGATACACTGGGTACAGCCTGGCACTTGAGGGTGAGGAAAAAAAAAACAATTCCTATATTCATCATAGTAGAACATGGCTAGCATACATGGCGGAGATGATGGAAACTGTTATATATATGATATTTTGCACTATATATTATATAACACATCTACGGCTTGAGAAATTGCAAATAGAGATGTTTAAATCTCCACACAAAAAATATCATTACGATCACGATTGCTCCAGAAACCAAGTCAAGGCATCAATGCTATGCACGATTGTTGTTTGCTGTGTTTGCATTGTTACTGTTATTGTTGTTATTGTTATTGTTATTGTTATTATTGTTATTGTTATTGTTATTGTTATTGTTATTGTTATTGTTATTGTTGTAACCTATAACATTGTCCCTATGTATGTTTTGAATTATCATGCATGAGAGACCGCCAAGAAAGTAAAGGTGAGGGGGGAGGGGGGGAGGAGAAAAGGGGCCATAAATATTTAATAATCGAAAGGCATACTTGTGGCGGCCCACTCCTTATCTGAAGCCCAATATTGTATAACCCACCCTTATGCATTATGTATGAACCAATCCTTGTGCTCCATCCCCTTACTTTCTTACCAGTCCCTAACCCAGTTTTGGTCTTTACCCTTCTATAGTACACGATGAACTACAACCCATTATTACGAAACGCTTTACCGCACGTTTCTCGCCAGTCAATGAACGCAAAAGTTAGCATGTATAAGGTAAGACCATGGGGTTTATGGGGATACACCCCAGTACATCTCAATTTTTGATTTTGCTATTTGTTTGATAATCGATGGTTTCCAACCATTCCTAAGACGATCAAAAGTCAAAGGCATGGCGGCCGGCTGGTATAGACAAAAGGACCTAATGAGAAAACGTTTGTTAAAAACCACCAACATGACCGCGATGACGTAACGTGCAAACGAAATTCTTTTTATTTCAGAGCGTCTTTAAAGATCATGCTAGTATCAACTTCATCCGCACTTGGAGAACGCTGTATGAAGCGCAGAACTTTTTAGTCAACTATGAACTAAAAAATGAGATACAGAACCTGCACGAGATCTTGTCTATGTAAAAAATTTTGTACTTACAAATAAGTGACATGCTACGCATGCATTATAAGTTCCTTTAAAGTAAAGGAAACAATCTTAAATTAAACCGGAAAAGAAAACAAGAATAGTGTTAGGATTCTATAGCATCAATGCATGAGCCATATTGGCCCACAGGATTTCTTTCATATTTTATTAATGTATTTTATTACTGAAAAATCGAATCAGGAAATAAAATATGCTATACGGTATATTTGGTGGTGTCTGGTGTCTGAACATGAAAATGGCGCTTTAAAGAGGATAAATGCAAATCAAAATATAGCAGTATTTACATCCCTTAAGCATGCGCTTAGAAAGTAAATGTAATAAAGAACCAAAACTGACCCGAAAGAAAAGCTAGAGAACAAGAGGAGACATAAAACAAATAGAAATATTGCAGGCGGGTTTCCTGTGGGAATCAACTTGCACAAGTGAGTTTTAGGTGCCCATTTACCACCCCCCCCTCCCCCCTTCATTGCACAATTCTTTTCCACTCCCCCTCCATTGCACAGTTCTATTCCTTGGTGCTCCCTACGCTCCTGAGGGCAGCGCGGGGTAAAAAGTCCTTGCAAACACAACTTGTACACACGACCATAAGAATAGGGAAATAGAGCAGATTTCGTATGACTGTGAAAAAGTCGCGGCAAGGAACTTTAGAATTCTAGAAAACATCACGGTCGCGGCAAGGCACACTTACGACACTGACCGTGTCGCGACTTTTTCAGTCATACGAAATCTGCTCTAAGGTATACTAATACTACATTGTATCAGTCTTGTAAAGGTTTATTCTATCCCAGTACGTTGTACGACGGGTCCGTACGGTCTTCACGTTCTTTTCTTCACTCGGTCAAACAAAATGACGATGTTACTTGTATAGTATATTTTTAGATTACAAGTGCAATAATGATTAAAAGGAACGCCTGACCTGCATCAAATATACCGATTTTTGGTCTAACTTTTTCATCACTTGAGCATGCGCAGTTTAACTCGATGCGGTGTACATCTAATAACTTAACACTGGGTGCAATTATTGTCTCAGTCAATCCCAATACGACAGTTTTGACATGAAACAACGTAGGTCAATTAAGGCACCAATATAAAGCGAATGCCCAAAGATCGAATTGGAAATACTCTACTCATGTATGATAGCAGGTCCACGGATAGAACCCGCGATCACAGGACACCGCATTCATAAGCAGCGCACACCGACAATTCTTCCCAGTGGCAGCTCCATGCCGTCCAGGGAACCAACCCACCTCTAACACGAAATGTCTTCCTTTGCCTCTGTAAGTTCTCTGTTTATTAACTGCTACTTCACTGCCGCAAATCTGTTAGTCGACCCGTCAGTCCCTCAATAAACGAAACTAAGATGCTTTATTTTACTACCCTCGATACATACTCAAATTAAAACCTAGAGATTACGAACTGCTTCAGCCTGATGCTGAAATGCCGACCCAATATATGCAGGCGAATGAACCAGACAGGCAAATTCTTTTTCATAGCATTTATTTTACTGCGCTGTTCATTTGTTTAAACACACAAAACTAGTCAGTTCAATAACAGTTACCAAACAGATAACAACAATGAAAAGAACTATTTAAATGATGCAATACTGAGTTGTGCACTTCGGGATTTGTAGGTATTTCGTATTTCAAGTGTTCTGGTGTTGTTTCACACACACATTACTTATGATCAGTTTAAAACACTACTAATGTTTACAACTATCGTGGACGACCACGTCCTCTGCCTCTGCCTGGCATTCCCCCGGGCATTGCTCCTGGTCCAGCTCCGTCACCTGACTTGGGATTTTTAACGGTTTCATCGACGGATAAAATGAGACACGCGGCTTCACACGCAGCTGTTATGGCGTTGATACGAACTACTGCTGGTTCCCAAACACATGCTTCAAAATTGTCAGCTATATCTTCTCTGTTGATATCCACACCATACCACAAACCACCTACGGTAATAGGAATTGAATGCAAATGAGCCAAAAGGAAATACTTTATGGGTGGCAAAAATCAGCATATAAACCATTATACTATAGTTACCTTGGAAGTGTTTTTGTCTAAGCTTGTTCAACACATTGGTTGCATCAAATCCAGCATTGTCACACAGCTGCCTGGGTATGGTTTCGAATGCCTTTGCCATTGCACCAATCAGAAGCTGTTCCTTGCCAGCAATGGTCCTTGAATAGTCACGAAGGTATTTACTTAATTCCATTTCAATGGCACCTCCTCCAGCAACAACTGAGTCATTTTTGATGGCTCTTCGTACAATCATAATAGCATCATGTAGAGAGCGTTCAGTCTCAGCCATGAACTGTTCTGCTCCTCCCCTTAGAATGATTGTGCAGGTTTTTGCTTCTGTACAGCCACTAAAAAGATTATACCTAAAAAAAAAGTGGTTTAAAATTTAGACTCGTGAATGCTAGCACCCCAACTTCAAAAGCTTTGAAGCAACAAGAACAAGAACACATGTAATTCATACCACAAAAAACTGATTACGGAATCAAAATCAAAGAAGCCATGCACATCAAATGGCAACGCCCTTTTTTGAATCAGCAGGTTACGCACCTGAACCTTACAATTAACATCTAGTCACACTTCATTAATAATACATTGTTACCACTGTATTCCAGTATATATAAACGCATAGATTTTTGAGACAGTTATACTGATGATGGGGTGAGCCACCTCGAAACATGTCTAAATTTAAATTTAAAAATGTCTTTACATCCATAAAAATTGTCATTATACCACAAAGATTTTTAAGATGCAAGATGTTATACCTTTCTCCTCCAATTTGTCTCTCTTCAAACAATTCGCAGCACCCAAGAACATTATCTGTAAGGCCATTGACTGAGGTTTGTATAGCACCACCACAAGCCTTCATCGTACGAACAAGATCTTCCTCCTGAACACGACCAGCACAAAACATGTCTCTGAAGATAAAAGAAATAATGTTAATTTCTAGAAAATGTTTTGAATATATTGATTGCTTTGATTGGTCAAGAATCAATCAGGCTAACTAATTGATTAATAAAACATTCCTTTTGTTATAATGGTTGAAGATATTGATGAATTTCTCTCATTTTCACCCCATTCATTTTTCACAAAGTAAACAACATGGAAAGGAGATTCTTAAAACAAGGAGTTAATAAACAAACTCACTAAAGTGCACAATGAGCTCAGTCAAGAAAAGTTAAAGGCTGATGCTTTTCCCTTTGAAACTATTCCCAATCATTGCTTGATTATCTTCAAGGGAAGTTGGCCTGTGTGACTACAGCTAATTATTTTTTCTAACTGTGATAACTGATAATTATGAAATAGTGGTCCCTTAAAGTGAAAATTCAAGTGCCACAGATTTCAGGATGTCAAATGATCACAAATTTAAGGACTTGATACCTGTCTGCAAAATACTGGGTAGCAACATCACCAATAGGTAACTTTGATAAAACCACCTTTGCTCCACTTTTGACAACATTCTCTAATTTGTCATACAAGATGTCCCATTCAGCATCAACTATATTCTGGTATTCCTGTCAACACACATTAAAAAAAATAGTTTTATTTTTTCATATCAGGAAAATGTTTGTTACTCTATAATCAGAACTAAAACGAAAAATGGAAAACTACAAATTCATATTTAAAATTTGAATTAAACTTTTAAAATGCAACTTCAATATGGAAAATGGCAGAAGAGAATAACAAACAAGTCCTGCTTATGAAGTTCACAGTTCAAAAAGAAAATCCAGTTTATTGGAAAGCTTATGAGAAACAGATCCAGTTGCTTTAGTATCAACAAACTAGTTCAATGGGGATGGAAAATTAAACTCTTTAAAATGTTGCTAGACATTAAAAATGGGCTCCCAAGGCTTCATATATAATGCTAGTTACCTACCTCAACATTATCAAGCCTAACTTCAGCATTTTCCTTCTCAGCTTTGAGTTCAAGTTCTACATTTAACAGTGCAATCTTGCAATCTTTGTACTTTTTGGGTTGCATTTCAAAACCAGCATAAGAGAAAGTTTTCTTGAAGGCCACACCTTTGATCAACATGGAGTCCTCTAGAGCACCACCTGAAACCATTTTAATTCCTATCATGTTGAGGGGCAGAAGCTCATCTAGATGAAGTACAGCATCAACTACCATTTTGGAAAAGAAGTCTTTGGAGGAGGCAATCAGCTTGGAGCTCATTGCTGTAGCTGCACAGCGTTCAAGTAAATTTCGCATCTCTCTGTAAGAAGAAAGAATAAACACATTCATCATCATTCACCTTACAACAGTGGTCAAGTTGACTAAAACAATACATGTTTTACAGGTATTGCATTCAAATACTTCAGAATGAGCTTAACTGGACATAAAACAAAGGTGTTTATTTCAACTTCTTAATCAGTCAACAAACAAGGCACAGTATGAAAAAATATGAAATAATAAGGGGGGGTGGGTAGGCAAACACATGCGTTTATACCGTAGGACCCTCCTGGAAATGTCCATGATAAGTAGGAATTTTTATGAAGGTATCTACAGAATAGTTGAAGTACATGTGGTGCAAAACAAAAAAATATATATCAACTTATTTTCCCAAAATTTGTGTTAAACACTTACTGAGGATCATCCTTCTTTACAGGAACAGCTAGTTCTTTTATTCTTTTAATGGCCTATGATATCAATAAAAATAATTAAGTCATAATGATAAATGGTAGAAGACAAACATATCAAATGGGAATTTTTTAAAAACTGTGGCTATCCTCTGTTTCTGATGTATGAATGATCTTCATACAAACCAGCAAAGTAAACAAACATACCAGATTAGCAGCTTTTCTGTAACTTTTGACTACAATTTGAGGATGAACACCTTCTTCTATGAATGGCTTGACTTGCTTTAGAAATTCACAGGTTAGAAGAACTACTGATGTTGTACCATCACCAACCTTGTGGGAAAACAATTGGAATTTTCAAGTTTTGCAATACTTTTAGTGCAGGGTTTTACTGGATGCTGGATTCTGCATCCTATATGCAAATAAATTGGAATAGGACTCCCAATAACATGGACTACATCCTAAGTGACACAGAAATATCTTTCATACATATACATTTTTTAAAATTTAAAACTAATCATGTACAGTAGAAATCCATTCTTCAACAATATAGTGTTAGCCATCTCGTCTGCCATCTTGGACAAAATGAGTGGGATCTGGAAACTACAAACTCTTTGTTGATTGGCTAAAGAGTCTGGGTTAGAGAAGTATGCTTAATCAAGCAAAATGGCAGATAAAAGACAATATAATTATGAAAGAAACAGAGTTTGAACAGATTAATGTCCTGAGACTCACTTTTTTTAACTGGGGACTCCTAAACTATTGGGTTGGGAGTCCAGTGGACCCCAAAATAAATGGACTCGGGTAAAACCCTGTTTAGTGTGAAATGATATTTCTTAAACCATGGGAGAAAACAAGGTAAATCACTACCATGGTTTGGATATGTGATCTTAATTAGCATAAAATTTGGCCAGCCCTTACTTTTAATTTTCTCCTAGAATTATTCATGGTTTGAGAAGCTAGATCAAACACTTGAAAGAGTGTTTGATCATTTATCCAATCACTTTGAGGTCTGTATAAAAAACTCAGCTGTGCCTCATATTTTTAAACCCATTCCTTGGTGTTTGGATATTGGATAAATCATGCTTGAAATCCTGTGATTGATTAATTACATACTGCACCTTAATAGGCATAAAACAGTTGTGTATTTTACTGTAAACAAACTAACTTCATGTGACTGGATAGTTAATGTGAAAATGGGAAGCCATTTTAATGCCAGTTCTAACTGTAACCTGAAAGTAATTTACTCACTTCTGCATCTTGAGACTTGGCAATATCGACTAACGTTTTGGCAGCAGGATGAACTATATCTAAGAGATTGATAATCGTCGCTCCATCATTAGATATTGTAGACTTGCCTACAAAAAGATACAGAATGGGATAATGAAAAATTCTGGATAATTTAAAAGACACGTGGAGCAAGTTACTTGTCAAACTCGTACAAACACACCCATCATTTGTACACACCTCTGCTATCCACCATTAGCTTATCCATTCCTCGAGGACCCAGCGTCGTACGAACAGCATTTGCGATGAATTGACAGGCATTGATATTACTTATGAGCTGAGGGATCCCTTGAGAGGAATCTGTGCCCTCTTTCAGCAGAATTATTCCGGGTTGCTATGAAATGACAAGAGACCGTTCATTACATTTCTTCGATGTTTAAACCCCTTTTATATAAGGGTAAACTAAAATAACGAGCTTAAACGATAAAATCCATTCTTTTTCATTTGTAACATAAATAAAATTCGAAACAAGTTTCCAACAACAAGGATGGAACCAGATACTCAAACATACATACCATCTTTTTTCAAGTATTTACCGGAGACAACTACCTTTTCTCCCTCACGTAGGTAATCCGCTGTAATAATGTAACGCAGCCACAGAAAGAACCACAGGAATCCCAGGAGGTATTCGTTAATTGTGATTACACGTTTTCGAAAATCATCTTTCTAGTCTTCATGAATTAAAAGTAATTCTTTGTGCAAAATTTTTGCCATCCTCTGAAAAAAATGTACTTGAAAAATAGATCGGTTGGATCACAGGGACCCCACTTTAAATATTGAAAATGAATGACAAACTCATAAATCGCTTTTAATTTATTTCCTGTTTAGTATGCTAAACACAATAAAACCAAAAAGTCAAGTGAAATAAATAGTAAAACATTTTTAGCATCCTATTTATATTCTCCGGTGGGTACGTTTATCAATTTGAAGTAATTTTCAACGTATTCATATGCAGTGCATTTTGCTTGTACTCGGATTTAAAAAAGACAAAGAAATGTCACATTATTCATTTGTTTATTCGTTTAAAGAGAAAAAATAAATTTAAACTGTAATAATATTATTAATAGTCAACAGGGAATAATATAAACCCTACGTACGCAATGATTTCCTTTAACAAGCATTTAGAGCGAGTTTTTAAGGTGTCACATGACATTTCTTGTAGTCTAACTGTCTTTGTTCGGTGGACAACGTTAAGGACATTGACTGTATATATTTTTCAAATTATACACATTGTAGGTCATTATCTTTATCTTTAGACTTTACAATATCTATGGCGATTAAGAGACTGGTAATAAACGTACGCAATGATTTCCTTTAACAAGCATTTAGAGCGAGTTTTTAAGGTGTCACATGACATTTCTTGTAGTCTAAC
>JAAAQI020200438.1:0-21279 GCA_011800005.2 Stichodactyla mertensii
CTGGCGCGGACGTTCAGAAATATCGTCTTTACTGAACTAAACTACGAAATATTCTAATTTTATTGATCTCAGTTGATCAGAAATTCTTATAAGGATCAAATATTTTCTTCAAACTTCATATTATTTGGTGAAAGGGCAAAGGTTCTGAACTTCAGCGGTAGGCAAGTTGGAAACTTTGTTTTGAAGTTTGTAAGTAGACTGGCTAAATGCCAACTAACTTGCAAACTATGTTAGGTACTTTGGAACTTCCCAATGAATTTTGCAACCCACATGGGCAAAATTATGTGAAATTAACTGTAAATATATTTGCTCTTAGCAAATATATTTACTAACAGAGCAGATTTCTTGACTTTGAAAAGCTCACAGCATGAACACAGTCATGACATGGTCAAGACATAGCATTAGCAAGGCATGTCAAAATTCTAGAAGACATCATGGTCACAGGAAGGCACACTTACAGCACTGACACATGCTGCAAGCTTTTCACAGTCTTACAAAATTTGCTCTATTGCAAAAAGTGCCGATCTTGATTACATTTCATGTACCACTGAAAAAGTATACAATTTTCACATTTGAATGTTATTACTACAACAGGAGAAAGAAATTTCAAGTAGGAGGGGTTTGCTATGCAATTTTTAGAAAAAGGGTGTGGGGAGGCTAAGCTCCTGTTCTTTGTTGTCCCCATATTGTTCAGTTTTGCTCTATTGAGTTACATGATAATATTTTTACAGGCGTGGTTACAGCATACTGATAAATCATTGTCCAGGCTTCAAAATGTCAAACAGACTTACTACAGACTTGGAGGGGGTCCAAAAGAAAGGGAGGTTGAATGTCAGTGCAATTACAGGAGTAAGCACTCCAGCAGCTTTGTCAATATGGACACCAATCCTCCACAAATCTCCCAAGAAAGTCAAGAGACTGCCAGGTAAGCTTTCTCCTTTTTTAATGTAGCATATCTAGCTATGACCTTATCTTGTTAGCTGGGTTTTGTGGACACTATGCATGTACTATGCACAGAGGGAGTATGTATTGTGTTGGCTAATCTGTACAGTTCTAACGTAAATCTACATGTATACCAGATTCCTAGATTCTGTACCATACATCACCAATAATTTTGTGAAAAGTCTTTTAGATTTTAGTTATTCCATATCCATACCTCTTATGGATAAGAAATGCAACAGTTGCACATAAACTCCAGGGAATCTATATACTTCATTATAAATGGATGGGGAAACACCAAGGAAGGCTGTCACACCTCTTTTCCCTGTAATGAATATTTTCTGTCCTGAAGTGCTAACCTAATAAAATTTCCCTAACAACTCACTAGCCCAGAATGGACTTACTACAACGTTCAATATCAAGCAAACTGATATTTGAAACTTGGGGACTTAGGGGTAGTTGAGATTTGGTTTGCCACTGTGGTCAATCCAAAATACAGGAGTAGATGTCCTTTGAAGTGAATTTATTTCTGATTTACAGAAGTGAAAAACCATTCTCCAGTAGTTGTAGAGAACTTCAGAATCTGGGTATTGCTCCATTATGGAAAGACTGACCTTTATACATGTATTATGTACATGTACATGTATCAATTTCTGTTTATATTACTAATTCATAATTGTTTTGCTTTAGTAACATAGAAATGTCAGTGCCAGAGCTGGTAATGCACCAACATGATAACAAGCCCAAACTTAGATACACTCACCCTAAGCAGAAAAGAAGACCTTACTCTGCAATAATTTGTACTTCTAAAGATACTCCTGAAATTCCTGTTCCAGAGAAACCACAGCCTGAGAACAAAGGCCACCCTGTCAAGAACTTTATTGCAAGTAGGTCGTTTTATTATAGTCTGAGTTTAGCTGCAAAGAATCACAGGGAGCCCAAGAGTGGGTTTAGTGTTGGTTTATTACAGTAAATGTATGTGGCTGAATGATAAACCTCTTTTTGCTGAAATTTTTATAAAATTTAAGATTTCTTTTCACACATCTTTTTATGTCGTCGTCTTTGCCTGTGCCGAGTTTTAGCGCCATAGGAGCAGGTTTTTTAGCGAAGATAGCGAGGAAATTACTTACACGAGTTATATTGGCACAGGCAAAGAAGCCACAAAAAGGATGTGTGAGAAAATTCTTAAAGAAAAAAAGAGGTTTATTATTTAGCTATATACATCTACTGTAAATATACAAGCACCGACACCAAAGTACAACTTAGGCTACCAGTGCAAGGGAGGGAGGTTGAGGAGGAATGAGGAACATCAAGGATTTACACGTACAATTATATTTCAATTATAATCTTATCGACAATTTATCTACACTTTTCCTTAATCTTCACAATTTTTTTTCCATTTATTACAGTTAAAGGTCAAAATGTAAGCCCTCAAGTTCGTAGTCAAAGTAATTTTTCACAGCCCGCAAGTCAACAAATGTATAAAGGTAAAGTGAATGCGTTCGGTGTATATATAGATAGAGAGAATAAAGAGAAAAATAACATCAAGCCCCAGGCGGGAATCGATTCCCGCCAGGGGCTTAATGTTATTTTTCTCTTTATTCTCTCTAAATGTATAAAGGTATATGAGATACTAACAAACGTAAGGGGATTCACAAACCAGAACACCTCACCAATGATGTTTTTTGATGTTCCTTGTACACGCCTACTCACCCTGTACTACTTCAATCCGTAAAGAGCGGATTTCGTATGAGTGGAAAACGACACAGTAAATTTGTAACCATACCGTACTTTACAGTAGCCGTAACAACGCGTTGTGATTGGATGATTCACACGAAAACAATGGGAAACTATTTCAATTTTACGGCACAACGTATCGTGTATGTGCTGCAAGTCGGTACCGTAAGTTCCCCACTCATACGAAAACCGCTCTGAGAAGAGATTTCTGAAACACGGCGCTTCCATAGAACGTTGGCTTGAGAAGGGACATTTGCGATGTCTGCATGCCTGTCGATCTCATGAAGACTTGAAGACGATAGCGCGCGCGTAAAAATAACGTTTTCATTTAGGCCCCTTGGCTTTGCTACATTTGTTTCATGAATGAACTGTTGCGCTAAATTGATATTCAGTGTTCTCTGTATATTGTTTTTCCTTGTTCTTTCAGGAGCGTGTCTTCTTCATCTAGATCCACAACAGCTAGAAGAGACACAGAAAGCAACGTTGGAAGGCTTGCGGAAATATTCTGCAATTGGTCAGGATGACACGGATGGAACCCCTATACCGAACCCTCCTCGGGGATCACCCGAAGTACCTGGTTCTCCTATTGACACTAGCCCAGAAAAAGACGACGAATCATTACATGATGCCTCATTGGATGATGAATTTTATGATGATGATGATAAAGAAGACGAGGAATTGCAATCTGTGTCCCAGTTAGGAAAAATGTCATCAATGTCATTATTGTCATCAACCGGATCTAAATCCTTGGTGTTACAGATACCCACAGCTGAGATAGAGTATGGTAGTGATGAGGAGGAATCATCGAGGGTCACACCCCTGACTGCCACATCACATGACAGGGCTCTTTCGGCAGATTACGTCAAAAAGAGCGAAGCTTTCCTTGATGAACTTACCGTCAAACAGAAACAAGAAAGTGAAGAGCTGTCAGAAATGTTCACCGAAATGATAAATGATAAACTGAAGGTGGATGATATTGATTTGAGAAGCGTCCTAAGCACACCAAACGTAACTCAACGAACTACCAACCCCATCCCCCAAGGAGATAACCCTGGCTTAAGTGTGGTTAATGTAGGCATCGGCAATTGTTTGGAGAACACTCGCCTGGATGGGAATGGCTATGAGTCTGTGTGGGTAGAAGAGCCTTATATTTCTCGAATACGAAATGACGGGATGGAGCGAAGCGTATATTTGGGGATGGAACGGTTTCAATCCCCTCCGAGAAGAGTACAGTCTGCTAAGACCTCAAGACGGCAGGAGGAAGATGGGTTTGTCCTTAAGGGGAAGACCTTCGAGTTACTGGACGCTAAGGATTTGGCCGTACATCGAAGACTGAGTGAGCAAAGCGGTGTGTCGTCCTCTGCAGCTGGATATGAGGGGAATGGAAGCACCTCTTATAGAAAGGCAAATGAGGTAATGCTGGGAAAGAATACTAACTAGATCCTTTTACTTTGGGCGTAATGTTTTCCCATTTTAGGCCAGCTAAAATCCTATTTGAGACTCATCGATACTAATCTATCTTTTCGAACTTCACTGAGAAACAAAGAAAACACACTTTTATGCAACACAGTTTTAGAAATAAGAATTTATTTACTTGAATGCATTTTTGCATGATTCTGCAAGTCGAGCATGTTTAGTTTTGTAACCGAGACTGTTTTGACTTATCTGCATATAGTTTCCTGTTCGACAAACCTCTTTCAAATTAACCTAAATTTATGCGTGATGTAAATAGAATCTTAGATCATATTACATTGTTAAATAAGGACGAGCCATTTAGCTCTTCCACACATTTATTCATTCACCCAATCTTGTACTTAGTTGTGAACATTGAAAAAGTTGAAGTTCTGGTTGCACTGGAAGGTACAGACCTAAGTGAGGAAAGTGGCCGAGTAAGGAATCCCTACTGACAGCCACACCGACTAAGGAAAGTCCTTTTGGTCAAACGGGCTTTGCCTTAGTTTGTGTAGTTAGATCATAACGTTTAACTTGTAGAGAACTTCTAAGAACAGGGATCAATAAAACGAGCTCGGCAGTGCAGAGATCCCTCGTCGCACCGTAGTCTTACACTGAAAAATACATTCAAGTAAATAAATTCTTATTTCTAAAACTCTGTTGCATAACAATACTCAAGGGAATGACACGTGATCTGAAATCGAAAAACATCGCGCCTAAATAAAAAGGGTCCCTCAACAACAACTTCTATACGACAAAAATAACAGCTACAGCAACATACATGTACAACAACACAAACAAAGCGTGCGTGTCGTTTGCATTTCAATACCATATATTTTTCATGTTTTAATTGAAGGTACTTGGTAAGCCACCTCGACCAAAGTCTGCCAAAAAACCAAAGGTACAAAAACGAAATTCAAGTGCAATTTTAAATTCAAGACATGGGGGTGAGGAAGGAAAAGACTCATCTGAAAACGACGAAAAAATACCCCACCCTCCCCACCCTCGTAATCCCAGAAAATCTTCATTGAGGAAGTCCCTTTCTCAAGGTGATGTGCGCTGCCTTTCTCCAGAAGTCATAGCTAGCGTTAAAAAGACAGTATCCTTCAGTGATGAAGTCCTTGAGAAACCCACACGCCTTTTAATACAAGGAAAAAGTAAAGACATAAGTCTCGAAGCTCTTAAACCGGAAGATCGCAGACCAGAAGCTCCTAATTCGGATGTTTCTAAAGCGGAAGTGCCGAAGCTGGAAGCAAAATCTTCAGATAAAAGATTGGCATCTGTTGAAGAGCAAAACGCTGCTGTAGAAGTTAAGGATAACAAGTTGGTAAACTCTCTTGGGGTCGTCATTGAGAATGGTATCGAAGTAAGAGAACCTGTTTCGGAAGTGCCCGAGAGGACTTCCAAGGAAAGGCCAACAAAGAGTGGAACCTCAAAGGAATTTAACACGAATGTTATTGCCCAAATTAAAGAGGTGACTCGCTGCTCGTGTCATGTTGAGGGATGTCATTGTCGAGATATAACGAGACCAACCAGGGCTGTGCTTACCCAGGCTAAAGCAGGAAAGGAACAAGCCGGGAGCACCCTAAGTCAAGGAAAACTTTTGGTAAGGCTTCAGAAACTATTGTAAATAATAGAATATCGACGACGAGAACGTCACGCGTACGCAAAGGTTTTAGAACGTGAAACAACCTAACTGACGTTCTTTTGAGAACAGGAATCTCAACGACGACGGCGCGCGCATAAACAACAATGTACGCGTGAAGTCCGCTTTGTCGATTTCCTTGGCTGCTTAAGGTCCCTATTTGTAAATGACGTCAGTGACAGCTGGCAATACAAGTAACTAGACTGAATACCTGTTATTAACCGAGCACGAGGGCGGTACCGCAAGTTATGGACCGAGTTTCTATCCAACTACCATATAAAAGGTAGAAAAAAAAACGAGGTTCCATATGTACATATGTACGGACCGAGCAAGCCAGGTTAATAAGATGTTTATGTATATGGCAAGGCGAACGCAAAAATAAAGTTTGGGGTCCGTGCCCTAAGTTATGGACCGCAAATTGGCCAATGAGAGCGCGAGAAATTACCTTGCAATATAATGTTCCAACATTTCATTGCTAACTAAAATATGCACCGCAAGTTTTTTACGATCCATGGATCACTTGCATCAAATGTGAGGACACTTTGCATAAACAAAATAGTTTTCATGTGCAGTGAAGGATAACGAGCTATTGTATTTATGTAAAGTGCCCTTCAGAGTCGAGAATAAGAAACCGGTAAATGTTGAACGACGTATGGCGTATCTTTTAGAAACAGCGTCCATCTCGACCAAGCTCAGCCCCGATCAAACGAGACGCGGCTCCTCCTCCTCCTCCGCAGACTGTCCCGACTCCCCTTCGATCAAGAAATCCATCTGCACAAGTAAGGTTTCTATTCTGTACATTATTGACCTCTTTTATAATGGCGGCAGCTAGGATTAGCATAATGTTTTAAATTTTAATGTTTCATAAAAATTTGGTCTTCTGTTCGAGTAAAGATTTTTATCCAAGTAAAATTCGAAAGTTTGAGTAAAAAAGTTTAAACCCTTAATGACTTGCAAGCATTGAGAAAACGTGAAAACGAGGCCACCAAGGTCTGATCTCTCCAATCCATCGACAAAGTTATCTAAATTCGATCCACAATATCTTTTTAAATTGTTATGCTATGGCATTCAAACTTTCCAAAGTTACTGGTTTTTAAGAGTTCTTTCAGATGGTATGTTATTTTAAAGAAGAAAAGTCCTTTGCCAACTTTAGAAATCTGCTATTATGAAAAAGGTCTATAAGACTTCTTGGTTTTCATGTGTCATGGCAGGCTTCTTGCCTTACGAAGTACCCCACCCGTAGCACTTTTTTATTTGTTAACAGAAGAGGCGACCTCGAGATGACGGCGCAGACGTATTCTTTTTCATGTGCGCGCCGTCCTCTTCTAGATTCACGTCCCCAACGGAACGTCATTTTTAGCATTTTGACGTCCTGATGAGAACGTGAACCTAGAAGACGACGGCGCGAGTGCGTTCTTTTCCATGCTTGCGCCGTCCTCCTGAGCTCGCGTCGTCCTTACTAAATCTGTTTCAGAAAAACGCGGGCAAACGTTCTGCGATCCTATTGGTTTTCCGCCTCGTGCAATTATAAATGCTTCTTTTATTTTTTGTGATCCGTCAAGTTTGGATTCCTACGTAACATTGAAAAAATTAATCGAGACATTAAAAAAGTTGAGATTCACGTTTTGAAAAAGTTTTTTTTCTTCTTTTCCATATTTATTTTGCCAACTGACAATAAGCCATTATCGAATTATTGGATGAGATGACTAAAATGTGAACTTTGAACTGGACATAATAAATCCATTGTCTGCACATTTTCCTGCAAACAGTACACTGAGTTATCATGCCAATTTCACAGGACATCGAAGATTGGCTGTATGTTGTTAGCCAATCAGTGGCGAGATAGTGAGTAAAATGTATAATAAACATGAATAAATAGATAGGGACAACCTCTGGCTGCAACTGATAGCTACCGTTAATGTCAGAATTCATTTTGTCTCTGACTTTAATATGATCTATGACCATCAGCATATTTAATTTCCTTATTTCTTTCCTTGTATTTTATTATAACTTAGATCAAATATTTTTGAGACAAATTCGTAATATACTTTTGAATTCACGAACATCAAGTTATTATACGCGCTAAATTATTTAAGGCCCGTTTCAAACGTCGAACTTTTCATGTGCCGAATGCATTAGAAACAAAAGATAATTAGGCGGTCTTCTTTGATCTAATTAGATTCGGCACATGAGAAGTACGACGTCTGAACCGGGCCTAAGCCTCTCGAATTGAAACTTTTGAAATATTCAAGAAGTGATTGATCGAAAGAGTCACCCTGGATTATTCAGTGTGATTCTACATGACATCTATATGAATTGAAACTTTTAAAATATTTAAGGTGATTGATCGAAAAAGTCCCCCTGGATTATTCAGCGTGATTCTACATGACATCTATGTCGTACAACTAGGAAGTCATGTTCTAACGTTAAACCACTTTATGTAGCGGAAATGTATAGTTTAATGACTAGGAAATGTGCATATTTAACAGTTATTAGGGCAAACAAATTGGAGACTTTGACGTGAAATGATTAATGAGACTTTAAAAAAAAGACCTTTCAGGATTTTTTCCATTCCCATTTATCTAAAGTGTGCATGATTGATAGCTTTTGTTCCATTCTGTTCATCTCTTTCATTCCGTCCTTTCCTTTTCTTTCGCTCTCGTAGTCTTCAAAAGGGAACCTCAAATCTTTTCTCTCTTTCGTCTGCTTGGTTATATTGTTGTCATTGACACCGTCTCTAAAGCTTTGAATGATTCTCCTGAAAGCAATACGAAAGTCGCGATTTCTTGCGCCATAAACCAATGGGTTCAGTGAAGAACTTACAAACATGATCGAATTTGTCCAATATAAATATTCGGGTAGCTTGCCACAGGGCTGGAACTCGAAAGCGTATACAATGTTGCAAATCAAATTGGGCGTAAATGAAACAAGGAAGACTCCAGTTATAATTGCAAACGTGACAGACGCTTTTCTGTTCTTGATATTGTTGCGCTCTTCAGAGGCGTTCGGCTGTCCTCCTCTCTGTGGCACAACTGCATGAATCTTATCCTGTCTCTTTGTGATCTTCACAATCTCCACATAACAGAACGAAATAATTCCTAGAGGAAATATCAAAGTTACTAGTACAGTCACTAACCAGTAGATCATCAAATTCTCTCCGTATATAAACAGACCTGGGAGCGCTAGTAGCGTCGAGGTTGCCCAAACAATCCCAATAGCTCTCCAGACGAGTTTCGGTATCAAAATCCTCAAGTACTGTAGAGGCCATTTGATAGCAATATAGCGGTCAGTACTTACTTGGGCTAGGTTAAACGTCGTTGCCATTAAAGTCTGAAGTACACAAAAGTCAAAAATCTTTCCAGTAATCAGCAAATGATTTGAGGAAAGAGATGGTTCTATTCGCAAGATGTTCAACGGTGTTGCGACAAGCCCGACTAGAAAATCTGCAACTGCTAACGAACATAGGAAGTAATTCGATGTAGTTCGTAGACGCCGTGATCGAGAAACCGCGAAGAGGAGAAAAGCATTGCCAATGATGGCTAGCAGCGCCAGAAGAACGTTCATAAGAATATAAATCGATCTTGTGGCCACATCACTCTGAATTTGATAGCGAGACAAACAATTCATGGTTCCCCTGTGGTATTTAGTTGTGGCCAAGTGCTAGTACATGAAGAAAGCCAAAAGATGTCAGTTGGCAGCGGATGTGAAAGTCTACGCTTTTCGAAGCTCAAAAGAATGTTTCTGAGATTCTCCGAAGACGAAATTGCCGTAGATTGCCTCCAATTCTGACGATGAATTATTCCCTACTTTGAAGTCAGTAGATGATGAATCATAGCTAAGAAGATCTTGTATCCCGGAAGGATCGATTAAGATAGTTGCACTTCCCACTCAATTGCCTTGAGATTTAACTCGAGTTTGCTGTTTTTGTTTTGGCCCCTTTATCAGTTGTTATACTAACTACGGACATACTAATATGGTCAGTAAGTCCCCATATGTTTTTAGCTGGTAGAAAACATGCAAATAATTAAACCCCAATGTGGGTCACTATTTGATTACCCTTGGTAACTATATTGTAGTATTTTGTTTGAATAAAAAAAAGGGAAAAAAGCTCCATTCACTTTTGAGGTTGCAAAAGTAAGGGAGGCTAATTTTGACGTGAAAAATTACGATATCTGTCTTTTTTAGTGGTTATTCACATATATCTGTACCCTTTCATTTGGATTGACAAAGGACTGAAATAATTACTGATCGTATAGACCTATTCGAAAGATGGCGCTTCTAATTTACATATTTTCTAAATGCCTCAAGAGAATTAAAATATGCCATTGGAAAGAAGAAGATATAAAGAAGGGTTTTGCGAAAAAAGATGTACGAAAAAATATCACCTTAGAAGTTACTGCAGTGGAAACTTTGTAAAGGACACCAAAATGAGGCTTGTCAGTAATGATCAGCAATATCTAGTACATATCTCTGTAAATTCGTTCCGTAATATCTTCAAAGAAAAAAATGCCACGGTAATGAAACTTTTCCTGTTCACTTACCTTTGTATGCTTTTTCAGATTAGGTAATATACTGACAAAAAACTTTTAATCAAAGGCATTTAAATAGAAAAGTGAAGAATTGCCATTTTTCGAATAGGTCTATAAAAATATATGATTGAAATATTTGTTGGATTGTACCTTTGATGTTTTTGAGCATACAGCCCTAACTTTTGAGCGGTAGAAATGTTGAAATAATGTTATAAAAGTGTGTAAACTGAAAAAGTAAAAAAGTAAAGAATATGTTCTTCCTTTTTTATTTTTATTTTTTCTTAATTTTTTCAATTTAATTTAATTCAAGTTTATTTTATTATTTATTGATTTTACGACATTCGCCAGTACTAACATGGAATTTAAAATTTTAAATAAAATAAAATAAAGTAAATAAAATAAAATAAAATAAAATAAAATAAAATAAAATAAAATAAAATAAACAAGATAAGATAAGCCATAAAATAAGCGTGTGTGTGTGAGAGAGAAAAGTAAATATTGATGAAAAAGAAGAAGAAAAAACAGATCGATAACGTCTGAGCATGCAGTATTTGTTTTTAAAATGGAAACTTTGGAACTGTAGGTGGAAGAATCAATAGACGTAATTCAATATTATGTTAGTAATCGTTAACTCGATCGTTTGATGTTGCTTAGGTAACGAGTTTACTGTATACTCATTATACCTATTGATATGAAGATTTCATTGTGAATACTACATCAGCTTTACTGCAGCTCATAGAAAAGTTTTCAAGCACTTAAAATGTCAAAGCCTTTTTCTGCAGACTTGGGTACTTTCAGAATTTTTAATTATTTTTTCCAAACTTTAACTGGTGACTCTATATAAGCATAAAGACGCTACTACAAATTTGCCTTTGTATTTTCAAGTAACTAGTAATGGGTTTACCATCTGGGAATGGCTACTATAAAGTCAGAGGGTCTCTTAAGAAAATTCGTTTAATCGCAAAGCACGTTCTATAGTTCCGACACTGACAAAGGTCAGTCTTTTTTAATATCAGTGAAAGGAAAGAGAATTTCGCATTAAAGCCATTTGATTTATTCGCAAAAGTCTTTTTCTTGATGTATTTTATTGTAGTCGCATGCACCAGTTTGCAGACACTAATTGAATGGAGATCAAGTTTTTTAATCTTTATCGAGACAGTGCGGCAGTGGGACAACAAGCTGGATGAAAGAGTACTGAGTATCTTAGCTGCAATATATATTTTTGTCAATAATGTGCACCTACCCCAAATGATCATTTTGACAGACTACAGAGTCATATCATGAGTTTTTAAGTGCTTCAATTCGCGACCGGTTCTGTGTCGAGATGTTGGCGGGCTTATATCGATCCCCAAATATATATATCACGTGGATCCCTGTTCTTAAAGTAAATATTCTCTTCATGTTTCTATTTACCAAAAGTGGTTAAGAATTTCGCCGTTAAAAATGGGAGAGCGTTTCATTAGTAGCGTGTCATACTTTCCCTCGTTATTTCATAGAATTTCATGTCAGATTTTGGTATCTCATTTGGTGTGTAAGACTGATTAGCCTCGTTTTTATATGTTTTTCACGCCTTTTTTCATGCAGTAACTTTTAAGAAAACTTCCAATACATTCTCCTTTCTTAAATTTTTATTAACAATGGAGGAAACTCTTCTTTAGCCTTTAAATTTCGAAAATCAATACTTAAGAATTAAAAGTGGTCTTTATTTTCGAATTCGTCGAATTATGCCCCATTATTGAAGTCTCCAGGATTCGAATTCAAAATTTGATATTGAAATGACAAACGCTCCTTTTGTCATCAACCACAGCGGGTTTACTAAGGCAATGGTTATTTGTTTCATCAGTTGTTTTCCCTTAAATAGAATAAATTATGCAAAATACGCCTGTCTGGCTTCACTTTCCAATATATACCTATTTCAAAAAAACGTTGTCATAGCCTAAAGCAACAAGCGACAAGGCGGGAGGGTAAGTGAAGGTCGACAGTATTAGTTGTGTTGACGTTTTCGGGCGCACATTTGGACTCAGGAAGCATAACAGCCTGCCATAAAAGACTAAAATGACTGCGTCTGTATTGAGGAAATACTGGATAAATCACCAAAGTTCTTGCGGTCTTGGCTTGTTGCTTGTGGCTTTCGATTACGACAAGGGTTTTTGAAACAGGTGTATCTTCAAATTTATTTACGCAAAGCGGAGGGAGAAACGTGCCTAGTTCGAAAGTCTCTTCTGTTTTAGAAAAGGCAACAGTTATAAGTAGTGTTAAATAAACAAAAAAATTCAAAATCCTTACCATTAACCTTTTAGAAAATGTACGCATTCCTTCGAAAATTAAAGGCGCTTAGTTCGTTTGAAAAATAAAAGTCAGTAGTGTCCCATGATACTTAAAATGAAAAAAAGGGCCTGAAAGTGCTTAGCATTAGTTGGTGATTTTCGTTTTTTTCCCAAAAGTTAGTATCATTATTATTTTATTATTATTATTACTATTATTATTATTATTATTATTATTATTATCATCATCATCATCATCATTATTATTATTATTATATTTTCATAACCGCTTCGTACAAATCATAATGAAATGTTAGGGTAAGGTGTCTCGTAGTTTGCTGTTATTTTTAAAACACTGGGGAAACACAGTGTTTTTATTTCGGAGTCCGCTTTAGTTTCAAACCTTAAAAAAAAACAAGGACTCTGAATGTTCATGGGATTTATTCGAAATCGCTCTTATCAAACGCTGAATACTGTCTAATTTACTTTGCTTTGGTGTGTAATTTATCGCGCATATAGTTATTTATCTGGAGCTCATCGAAATCGAGAGAGATTTTAGAAAAAATCCGATTTCAGCCATCTTTGTTTATCGTTGCCAAGGTAACGCCGATCGAGCTGAAATTGACATCTATCGAAACTTCATGTTAGCCCGATAACAGGTGTAAAAAGACGTTTTGATCAGTCAGGAGGAAAAGTCTATTAATTCGCCAAATGAAAAGTGGAAGCATGGTCACTGAAAAACTACTTCGAGACATCTTGATATTGAAGATGAACTTCCAAGTCACCTTTCTTTTACCAGATAATTCTCCAGTTTCATGTTCCCTGTTGCTCAGGGTTAGCCTCGTTTTTGTGTAGAATATCCACATGCCTCAGTGAATCTTCTCGGAATTTCAAAGTGTTTGTATTGTTCAAGTTGTGTATTCTTTACTTTATCGCTGGCAATTGTCAATAATTTTAACACTGATATTATGGGCTAACACGGAGCAACAGCGAACTCGAAATTGGAGTATTAAGAAAAGCCAATAATGATAAATAAAATGATTCTTTCTAATTCTACGCCGGTTGCACCGTTATTTTATATAAAAAAAGTTTATTTGATTTGATATTTGGAAAATAACTTGAAGCCTAAAAATTCATGAAAAACATGAAAATTTATGAGACAAAAACAGTATTTTAAAAAATGTTTTGTTTGATTAGCTGTTTCTTTAAGTAGTTTATTATCAAGGCGTTTTAAGTTAAAGTATATGTAGGGGTGTAACTGCATATATAAAAGTAAAAAAAAAAAAAAAAAAAAAAAAAAAAAAAAAAAAAAAAAAAAAAATCATAGGAAATATAGAACTGATAAAGTTCTCATACAGCTGTGTCATAGTATTCAGATATTATTCCAAAGCATGACGTATCGGTTATTTTCACAGTGTTTTGTAAAAAAGAAGGGAAAAAAAAAAGGAAAAAGAAAGAAAGAAAGAAAAGAAAAAGAAAAGAAAAAAGAAAGAAAGAAAAATACGAGTACGAATATGAAAACGAATACGAATGCAAAATAATAATAATAATAATAATAATAATAATAATAATAATAAAAAATAATTAATAATAATAATAAAACATATTCTACAGTTAAGGTGGCTCAACTCAATTTCTGAGCGCGTCGACCGCTCAACTTTAAACAGCCATTACTTCTTTATCCTAACTCCGACTGCCAAGAGATTTTGCCTACTTCCTAGACAAGGGTTGAATTTTATTTTCAGGCAGTTTGAGTTTAAGGCTCTTCCGGAGGGTCACTCCACAAACATTACCACTGCATTCAATATTTACGGTACACAACACTCAACTCAAAGGTTGTTTTTTACGGAGGGAGGAAAACCGGTGCACCTGGAGAAAAACCTTCATCGTAAGAGAGAACAACACATCTAAAAAAACTCTGCTCTGCACATGTGGCATCCGCAGGGATCGAACGAGCTAGCGACCCGATGCGTCGGACTCACAGCGGTGAGTGGCAATAACAGCTTTTTCGCCACCCTTGCACTCACATCATGGGATCATTCAATTTTCAATATGTTCAAGATTCATCTTACACCCACCTTCCTTTGTATTTTTTAAAAAAGTATTTTTGATTTAGGATAGACCTTTCTCGAATACGTATACCCCTTGCATTGATTTCCAAAGCATTTCAATTTGGAGAAGAAAACAGTAAAGTATTTTCAGTCTTACTCTTCAGGAATGTAAAATTCTATTGTTTTGTCTTCCGAATAGGCCTTATACAACACGTTATCACGTGACTGTAACTGGCGGGGAAAAAACTATTTCATTTATTCAAAACAAATTTCACTAGATTTCTAATGCCTTTAGTGAAATCTTTTTTCAAAATACTGCTCTACCCTTATAATATGCTTTTGATCTCAAGACACTAAGCTTGTTAATGTTTGTTTGCTCTCCAGTGGAGCCTTGGCCAAGGGACCGTGAGCTCAATTAATTCGCTATTGAAGTGAAATATCATCACGTGACCGTTTGTTGCAAAAGTCTTATTGAGCTGCTTTGTGAATAGACCTTATTTGCTTGGGCGTATTTGTTTTCCCAATACAGGTCACGTGTCATTCTTTTGGGACTTTTTCCTTTGTCAAATGGTAACGCTTGAGAAGATACATTAATATGGATAACCCTCAAACAAAGAATCGTATTCCCAAGAGGTCTGAATTGGGAAAACATTACGCCCAAGCGAATAAGGTCTATTGCTGCAAGGGGTCTATTCACTTGAATAATCACAAAACAATGGATTAAAGTCAGGGTTAGAATAGAGAAATGTATACACTTGTGCATTTTGTCTACTTCAACCTCGACTTCATCGAAACCTTCGAGCAAACTTCGAGCAAATGAATAAAACGAATATTCCACTTCACAAAAGAAATAAGCTATTCACTAAACTACTAATATGAGACATTAAATATTTTATTTCCTTCTTCAAACACCATGAAGATCCCTCGCACTCACATCGTGAGTGAAAAAACACTTCTGCTCGTTTATTAAACAGCACATAGTAAGTGACCGAGTGTAATATTTTTTACAATGGATTTTAATCTTACAGTTTGATTAAGCCATAGTGAGAACGATATTATACAAGACTCAGAGCTGACACTTCACTTGCCTCATATATTTAATCTACACGCGGTTTTCACGTTTTTCTTTGTACTTGGGTGACAATCTTATATTTTATATTCGGTGTAATCTAGTTAATGTTATTCATTTGGTTTAGTATTAGATAAATAATAGAAAATCTCATTGCAGAATGCTTTTCTTAGGCTGTGTTTCTTTCAGAAATGCAAAGTCTTGGTATTTTCTTTCTGCTTAGGCTTTTAGGCTTTAACAGGTGGTAAGGATGGTCCTGGTTCTAAAGACGCTAAAGGCTCGGATACACGATGCGAGGTTCCCTGCGACGTTGCTTACAACGAGGAAATCCCACCGTGTGTCCACCCTTGCGCGTGATGCCGCAGGCGAAGTCGCAAAATTAGATTTCGCCGTTGCAACCAACGTGGCAGGGAACTTCGGTCGCATCTTGTGTCCGAGCCTCAAGTCTTTTCTTCTTCTCTTTTCAGTAGACACCAAAAACAAGAGAATTAGCCATGAGTACATAGGGGCACCCTGTCTTATGTAAACGGACCACAAGAAAATGCGTTTTTGTAAATGCTTTAGTCCTGCAGAATTGCAAGGTCTTTTCATATAGTTAACTATGGTCTTTTTCAAAATATCTAAAACAAATCCATTTTCCTTACTTTGGTGGATTCCTATAAAGCACTTCTGGGGATTTCTTCTTCCAGAATCTTTAGGTTTTTCAAATGCAACTCTCTCTCTATGCTACTCTATGAGAAAGCTTCCAAAGGTTGCTTCTTTGTAACATTGCAATATTTTCCTTAATCCAAATCGCTTTCCAAGGTTTTTCGTGCTTCGGTTTAATGAGATAAGCTTTCTTGGAATTATTTCCTATTGGATTCATGTTTCCAACTCAAACAATAGCCATCCAATCACTGTAGCACTGGAATACACTTGTTCCACAAACAACCGCATAAACTGCCCGTTTTCACGACGGTTTCTTCCATTACTTGAGCTTGATTCTCATATTTCCATAGATTGTTAAAAATCCCAACAAATATACAAATCTGTTTGCGATCAGAGTCCCAGGAGTGCAGTTTTCTAGCAGACTGCTTTTGGCTTGTGGGACGTAGCAACAGTAACTATGGAGTTTCGGGTCCATGAACTGCAAGAACTTTCCAGACTCCCTCTGAGTCTAGACGAAAGCATCTTTATGGTGGTTTCTTCCAGAATTTCAGGATCTTCTTAAATGCAATTCGATATTCTCTGCTTCGGAATCCATAAACAAAAGGATTCGTAGCTGAGCTTGTGTAGAGAAGAAACATCAGCCAGTGACTGACCATCGATCCTTCCTCTTTTCCTTTTTGGATCTCATTTGTGGCTAATATGATGGTGTATAGAAGATCGGGAGCGAAGGTCACTATGAATATGATTGTGATCACCGCAAACGTTACGGCTGCACGCTTGCTTCTTATGGTTTGACATGTCGCATCCTTGAATTCTTTGGACCGAAAGGAATTTGCCAATCGTATTTCGGCTGCAATTTTTCGCTGTTGGATTTTGGCAATCCTCATGATTCGTGTGTAACAGAAGATTATCACCAAGAGAGGCACAGAGAAACCTACTATGAGGACAAATAGCCAGAGAGCAAACAACCCGGACCTTCGTTCTAAGAATCCAGCAGGCGTTCCAAAGGCGATAGATGTTACCCAGACGAAAGCTATCATCCGAAAGCATCTTTGGTTGGTCATGATTGCATAGTAGCGCAACGGGTACTTTATAGCAAGGTATCGATCATAGCTTATTACACAGAGACTTATCGTTGTAGCAACGATCGTTTGTATGTAGAAAAACCGTTCTACCCTTCTTAGGGGATGTCGAGTGAACCATAACGAGGATCCTGTCAAAATAGCATTGTTAGTGTTGATAAAGCCACCAACCATAAAGTCAGAAAGTGCTAATGAGCATATAAAGTAGTTGGATGCATTACGAAGGCTTGTAGTCTTGTAGACAGCGATCATGATGAGGGCATTGCCCACAAGTGTTATGAGTCCGAAGATGCTGTTAAGCGCAATGTACGCGATTTTCGAATCACTCATTGGGATATTGTCACTGATTCAATTATAATCTAGTCTTTTGGCGAAGAAACTCTATGGCAACACGAATTTTGTTCACTCAATTTGCGGTTTTAAGTTTTGACTCGGTATTTTGATCTTTCATTTACACTTGGCGTTTTCTGGTGCTCTTAATTTTCTTTTGCTTGTTTTCGCCATGTCTGGACACTTTGCTTTGGCTATTCTCTCCTCCTTGCTTTTTCATCAATTTTAATTTTTGTTTTTTTCGGCAACTTGTATTTCGTTCTATTTTGTTTGCTTTTCTGTCCGTTTCTTTGCTTTGCCTGTATTCTATCTTTTTTGGGGGGACTTCCTCTTGTTGTCTCTTTTGCTGGCTGTGTTTTTCTTTAATTTCCTATAATTTGCCTCCCAGACGTGTAGCCTGTATACCTGAATAAAGAACATAAAAGATTATGTATTTTCTCAGAGGCTTTTCTTGCTCTTTTATCTGGCCGATTTTTTCTCAGGGCTTTTCCTTTTCTTTCATGTGGCCGATTTGTTTTCCCCATTATTTCCAAGGCAATACTCTAAATTATTAGGCAAACAACACGAATCATTAAGTTGACAGAATTTGTCTCTAGCACTTCTTGCAATTTTTATCATTATTAGTGTTCATGGGATCACTACACATTCTTACAAATCCAAATTAGAGTAGCCTTCATCGCGTAACGTACATATCACATCGTCCTTACAGAGACTAGCAGGTTGCACTCCGCGTTTGACACATTGCCCAATGAATTCCCAGTAGCTCAGCTGGTTAGAGCGTCCGACTAGAGTACGGAAGGTCGTGGGTTCGAATCCCATCTTATTTCGCCATGGTTGCTACGAATAATTCATTTCATTAAAATATTCCACCATACATTATTCTTCGTCTCATATATAACATATCGACATTAGAGAGACTAGCAGGTTGCAGTCCGTTTGTCATATTGATGACACCACAGGATTACCTATGCTCACCATTAGAGTAACTGCTTCTAGATCTTAGAGAATACTGAATTTCTACAAGGCCAACCCAGATCAGTTCCTCCAGTAATCCAATTCTATCACTCTCCTGCACTCATTTGGCCAATGGTCAGTCACCATCGCCTTAAGCTATCTACAAAACCAATATAAGCAGGTTGCTAAATCTAATACAAGATTTGCTCAAACTTTGATAAATGAGATTCAGTTCATGCGTTTTCTGCAAATAGATATTTATCACTCTTAGTTAGAATCTATAAATGCTGGTTCAGACAGTAAAATTTCCCAAAACAAATGAGATTATTAGATAAAGTTTCTCATCGCTCTCGTGTGCCTCTCGGCCATAAGTGAACATCAACACCGGTTTTTAGACCAATAAGTATGATATTTGGTTACGATCTACAGAGCGCGGTACTTGCCGACTGTTTGTTTGGTCGGTTCTCTAGGTTACGACTGGAATTAGGTTGTTTTAGGACTCAATGGGATAAGAATCAAATTCCCAATTGCCTATTTAGCTCCTAAACGTCTGGCACCATTTGGCTTAAGTTTGGTTTGGTTTCTCCTTTCTTTCTTAATGTAAATAGGTAGCGAATCCAAGGATAATGAATCCTGAATACCACGGGTCTCGTCCACTTTTAAATTTTGTTCAAATTCATCTTAGCTGATGAATGTGTTTAATGTTAAGGTCCGTTTACAACTATATCAAATTTTGTCACGCGACTTGAGCGGCGATTTCAACCGGCGAATTTGTCGCAACCCTATAAATGGCGCGTGCAAACGGCCGGCGATTTTACAGCAGCAATCTTGTCATGCGATGCTATTGCATTGATTAATCGATGGAGGAAAAGGTGGAAAAGAGAAAGGAGCTTAGGGTAGGATTAATGAGGAGAGTCCGATAGTTTTCGTCAAAGACCTTGGAGACGATCCAACAGAGCTACTTTAGAATAAATCAAGATGTTTTCCTAGAGCTTGTAGAGAAAGTCCAGCTTTTCATCAAAAATGAGGAAGACACTTTTCGAGCATCTTCGAAACTTTGCTTCGATCTGTCGCCGTAAGATCGCCAATGAAATCGCCGCTCAAATCCGGCGCGGCAAAATTGCTAGCTGTTAAACGGGCCTTTAGGGCAATACCTTCTCCGCTGTTCTTTGAAAATCAGAAAATCAGTCTGTACCAAACAGAACTGAATTATACTTCTTTTTCCTACGGTCCAGTTTTTCAAAGGGCCTTCCTTTGCTTCGTTCTTGTTGATGTATTTTGCACCTGGCAAACTCTCCTTGACTTTATATCTTGATAATGAATCTCTGCCAAATGCAAGCAAGTTGATCTTCGACGTCAAATACAGGGTAGCATAAAAACACATTCTTGAGATATTTCGCAGTTCATGATTATTACGAAATGGCATTAAAAGGGGATTGATGATTTGATTTTATAAAGTGATACTGTCCTCAAAACAGCTATAAAGCTACGAAGTCTGGGGTAAATTTATTGTGAGTGAACACTCTAAATGAGTCAAAAGAAGACACATTGAATCACATTGATTGACTTGGAAAGCCTTTTGGTTTCCACTTCTTTTTACTACTCACACACCCACAAAATCTGGTCTAGGAAAAAACCTTCGGTCCCTTACCGTAACACTGAAGCACTTCAGGTAAATGAGAATACTCCTCAAGCAACAAGTACCAGTGAATCAGAAGTTCGATTGCTTTTTCCAAATCTAATTTACAGGCAAGCCAAATCCAATCCGTTCTTTTCAATATGCTCACACAAAATCTAGTCTATAAAAACTATTTCGGTTCCTTACCACTGAAATCCCTTTTGTTGAATTAGAATCCAGCAACAAGTTCTAGTAAATTGGAAGCTCGAGTGCTTTATCCAAAATCAATCTACAGGCAAGTCGTATCCAATCCGTTCTTTTCAATATGCTCTTGTTATATTCTGTTTTGAACTCACCAATATTATCGGTATTTCCTTGTGCAAGGTTTTAGAAGAACGTTAAGCGCAGAAAATCGACCTTGAAGAGCATTAAGACCTCGAATACAGCATTTCAGAATTTGTTTATCTCGTTCTGCGTAATCGTTTAAACAGGTTCCAGTCGCTAGGTGCTTCATGCTAATGGCACGTCAGCTTTATATTTGCATATTGTGACAGGCATGATATTAGTAGTAACTTTCACCTGGTAAATGTGTATTTTTAGGGAAAAAAATCTTTTTTCGCCCTCCTCGTTGGTCATGACTTTCAAACAACTAGCAATTTGTCCGTATTAAAAAATGATTTGTCTTTCTGCTCTGTGTTAGTCGCTGTTGTTATTCTTGTTTATGGGTTTTACTTTATTGTTTCTTTCTAAGGTATTGTGTAAGTTTGAGGTTTTATTGTATTGCATTTTTAGGTAAATTGAAGTAAAATAAGCCTTTAATTACCGTCGCTTGCATCTACCCGTGAACAGTCGCGACAAAAACATGCTCTGTCTCGCCGTTAAATGTCAAAGTTTTAGCCGCCAAACTTGAATATTTCTCACGCTCTCTCTTAAGTACGATTCTCTAAATAAATTCAATTTA
>JAAAQI020200549.1:0-21274 GCA_011800005.2 Stichodactyla mertensii
AGCTTTTGCTCCTCTGCACAGTAGCCATCTCCTCAACTGAACCACACTACACTGTTCTATTGATTCTCTAGGAATTTTTGCTCCTGGAATGTCTTCTCTCTAGAATATTGCTTTCTTTGGACATGTTTAAACACTCTGAATTTCGTGCAAACGTCATTTTTTCGTGTCCTTCCAAATAATCCACAGATGCTTTGCGAACTCGACTCGAACTCAGTCCTTCGCTCGATTCGAGAAAGACGAATATGGCATCAAAGCAGAAATGATTCTGGACATCAACATAAACAATTCAAAAGGATTGCCGTATTCATCAGGAAATAATCTAGTAAGCAAGTTCACTGTTCGTAACTTAATTTTCACATTTGTATAAATAAGTAAGCGTTTTAATAAGCGTTGTAATAAGGTGCGTTTCTTTTCAGCAAATATATTTGAGTAAAAGTTATCCGATGTAGGCGCATAAGTTGGATATGTGTAGCATGTTTCTTTTGCTTTGACATAATTGCCCCAACCTTTCCCCCACCCCCACCCCCAAGTATTTTGCCTTGCTACGGCCGCATTCGCCGCGAACCAATCAAAAACTGTAAACTGTCTTGTCCATTCACAGTCATAGAGGAGATTCTGTGTGAGTAGAAAATGCCGTTAAAAATATTCAGAGGAATAAAAATCTTACCAAGAGTTTGACGCACAGTTACAGGGACAACCTTTCCACTTGGTCCAACCACCTCCACTTTCACGTTATCCAATCCGAGGTCTCTTCGTCCAAACACTTGGAACTCGGACAATCTCCCTCGTATAGCTCGTCTGATGCCAGGCCCTTCGGCCGTGAATGCTCGGGCGTGGCTCGTCAGTTTGTCGCAGTTACGGAACTGCAGCATGTAAGCCATGACACTGAGCTCGTCTACCTCAGGGCTCGTCATTTCTTTTCCTGTCAGAACTTTTTTGACTCCAAGTTTTTCTTCTGCTGCTTGAAGCCCTTTGTCAGCTGTGGGAAGATACATGGCGTTAGTAGCGCGTGACTAGTTCACCAAGCTAAATATCATGGAATAATGTTGTGAATTCTGTGAGGAAAAAATCACGACATGTTATGATAGTCAGGAGACATCTCGTATTAGCAGGAAACTGGAAATGTACGGTGCTATAAAGTTCCCAAAATCAACTGGCTCAAACTAAAGTGTTTTGCTGAGTTCTACTTCTCGCGACGGTTGCCACAACAAAATTAAACTGCCAGACACTTTTGGCATGTCACACTAGGAAATGTTTCGTGCAACTTGTCTCGCAACAAAATTGAAAGACAAGTTGCCTTTTAAACAGCACTTTCCACGGTTACTAAAAATAGATCTATCGCACAGCCTTATGGGATGGAAATGCGGACAAATCTTCGTAAACAGAAGATGACTCTATGGAAGAGCGAACTGGCAAAGATTAGGACAAGACAAATTCAAGCGGTGACATCATTTAAACTTCACGAATCTTTGAAAAATCTCAAAAGACTTGTTTGTTTATCCGCATTTTAATCCCACAGTGCACAGCGAGCGAACATTTTGAACATCATACCTCGTTGAACAGCTGTCATGTCGTCAAAGCGATCATAATCTGGAATAATTCCTGGACACTGTGATTCCAGGAAAACCCCGAGTGCCTGGCCACTGTTCCAATCTGTGTTGAAATTTCTTGCATGCACTTTTGGAGCAGCTTCGTTGATAATCTCCAGCGTGCGTCTCTCACCAGGGGAGCCTGGCTGGGTGAAAAATGACAGGTATGTCATCATACTTAGCTCGTCAACGTATGGACTGACGAAGAATTCTGGGGACAAGATCTGTGGTATTCGGAGCTTTTCCTCTGCAGTTTTCATAGCCTTGGAAACATTTTTTAACTTGTCTTCTGGATTGAGGGATTTGTAGTTTGGAATGAGACCAGGTTGGCAGAAATCCACCAGCGCACTCAGGGCGATACCGTCGTTCCAGTCGGTAGTGACGTTTTTGATCGTGAGGTCGGGAAGAGCGTTACGAAGCCACAGAAGAAGGAGCTGTTTGCCTGAAGTGCTTCCACTGGAACTGATCTGGTAATGGAGGATAAGACGCCATATTAGGCCAAGGATGAGCTTCATGTTGCCATTGACGATGTCTTCGTTGCCTAGAGACGGAAATGAACACAACTGCTTTACACGTTGAATTGATAATCATCACCATCATCATCACTATTATCACTATCATCATCATCATCATTACAATCATCAACGGCATCATTACCATCATCATCATTACCATCATCGTCATCATTGCTGTTGTTATTATTTCAAGATGTCTAGAGAGAGGGAGGGCAGCTTTGTTCCCAAATTTACCCCTTCCCACCCCACCCTTCTCAGGTCCAAATGGTCATGGAGTCTGTTGTATTGATGGACTACAGACCATAAAGATAAACAACCAGTTTGCTTTGATGCTGGCGTCATAATGAATGATTCTAATGACACACTAGAGTGGGTTCCAGTTCATAATGAACAGTATGGATCGTTAAATAAACCAATACATTCCGTAAAAACATTGAAATCAACCGTGCAATATAGGGTTTGTAGGGTTGGGATTATTTCATTCTGCAAGGAGCCTGACGATGAGAAATCTTATCATTCTGTTGTAATAGAACTGGTGAAGCCGCGACGTGAATTATTTATCGACTCATCCAACCATATTATTCCATCGCATTTGAATTGATGACATAAGTAAATACGCTGACGCACTTGGTTACCGTGTTTAGTTAAATCACAGCGGTAGCTTTTTTGGAAATATTCGAGCTTGAAAAGTTCCTGAAGAAATTCTCTTGTTTTCGTGCAAATTTCTAACGAAATTGGAAATCAAAGCGCAGACTGCGCAGGCGCTGTTTCAAAATAAATCAGGCATTCTTTAGTAAAAAACCACAGGCAACTGAAAGTAGTTTATAATAGAAACCTTGCTGTAGCGTTCGCTAGAAAGAATTTAGTGTCGTATTTAAAAAAACGGATACGAATATAATTGTAATAGTTAACATTGCTCATAAAAAAGAATAAATTAAAAACTTGCAGTTAGAAAAAAAATTAAAGTCAAGAACGTTCTAGTCCCATTACTGAATCGATGAAAATAGTTTTCGCGTCGTAGGCGTTTGACATTACATGGAAAAAAATCAAAGACAATAACTTTGATGAAGTTTAAACTGTCAACGCCTATTTTCACTGTGTTTTTGGGGTGAATGAGGTCCAAAGAGGACTCGTCACTGTGTGACTGGTGAATTCAGTTTCTCCTACGTTAACATTCTCAACACTAAACATTGCCAACAAAGAGGCAGTTACAGCATTTACTAATGGTTAATTTGTTATTTTACTTCCGACCCACCGACATTAAGCTTTTATCTTGACAGTAAAGCGAGAAAAGAACAAAAAAATTTAATTTAGATAAAAATTGATAAAAAGAGGACAATAATGGCCGACTTTAACCGGGATTAGAGTTCAACAAAAGGAACAAATAGTAGGCTTTTGACGAATATCAAAATATTATAAAAATACACGACAATTCGGCTCAATTTAACTCTGGAAAACTTCTCAACCCCTAAAGATAGTAGACTATAAAAAGGAATGGCTATAACTACGTGAAAAGATTAGAATATTATGAGAACCTTTGGCATTTCCAAGTTTAAAAGTTATAATCAATCCCCAGTTTGATCCTATTGTTATGGTAATCATGAATTTATACTTTCATTATCTGTGTGAATATTGTCAATTGAAACGAACACTTGGAACTAGATCCCGTGCAGTGAGTCTTAAATTGACGACCAGAACTCAAACTAGCTTCAACATACAGTCTTTGACTGATATACTTTATTCCGAGCGTGTAGTATACAGATTTAAAAATGTACATCTCTGACTAATCTAAGGACAGTACAGTTGCATTCCATGGCATTGAAATAGTTTTTACACAGCTTTCCCGAGTCTTGTCTCGCTTACACACGACATTACTAAAGAACAAAACATTCTCTCTCCTGTCATACTAGATCTGCTTTTTTTAAAATCATTTTTATCAAATATTGCGATAGAATGAGCAGCCAAACACACAGTTTTGCAATATAATTAATATCACAGTGAACGCAATCCCAGCACAAAAGGAAAAGGACTTAGTTCTAGACAATGTTATGTTTTGTTACGGCTCTTTCTGTTCTTTCTAGCTAGTTAAGTATCTATCATTAATGACTGTAATTATCGACAAGTCGTTATAATTAAGTCAATTGGACTCGAATTTCTAATGAAAATTTTAAACTTTATTTGAATATCTTTCTAAAAGAAAGTAGATTGTTTTCTAGGAAAAAGGAAGAAGAAGAAAACAGAGGTTCTTTTGCACGGATAATCTTGATAAGCATATTTGTACTAGTTAGTTCAGAAAGCAATACACAATTGATTTTTAATAATGTTTTCGCTCCAAATAACCAACGTGGAAAATTAATTCTAAGTGACGTATTTGTGAATATTTTTTCCGGAAATGGTATTGTCCGACATATTCGAGCGAAACCGTTCTCAAAATATCTGAGATTCGTGGAATATCGATCATTTTAATCGATAACAAAGCCATTCCTCGCGCTCTCAAACACATCTTGATCCATTAGAGAATATCCAAGAAGTTTTTGTAGCAATAAAACAAATATGGTTGCAATAATACACTTGGATGCCTTTGTACATCAACTTTATAATTCATAAAACATCAGTATATTGAAAAAAATTAAACTAACAACTTTTCTAAATGCAAAAGTTGGGAAATTTTTCTTGGAGAAATAATTAGTACGATAGTATTGTTTTTCGAAGTGGAGTTTTAAATATTTATCGCATTCAAATTTTTTAAAGGCATCAGGAAAAAAGAGATTCAGGTTTTAGTATTTACATCCACGTTTTTCATATCTTACTTCCTAATTCTCTAAAACATTTTCTTTTTTACAGCCATTTAAAGGAAAGACATATAGAGACGTTTGCACTTAGAGCTATAAATTCATTGAAATATCTTTGCATAATGTACAAGAGTTAAGCGATAACTTGAAGATCATATTCACTGAAAGCCTTTTAAACTATGAAGGAGTTCTTTGAAAGATTGGCTTTTCATTCATTGAAAAATCTGTGTAAAGAAAGTCATTTTTGGAACGAATATACCTGTAAAACTCTCCGTAATTCTATGCGTAGATTTGATAATTTCTGAAAAAAATTTTTCGAATCTGAAAACGAAAATAACACCAATAATTTCATCTCTGTTTTGAATATTATTAAATGGCTGAATTTAAATTACACGCATCATCCAATATTTTTTATCGCTGCATTTTAGAATCCACGAAAGAAATTCTTAATACATTTTTGATAAAAATTTCCAGTGCCTTACCTATGTTTACAAGGTGAATTCCATCATTTTCGAGCAGTTTCAACGCTGCTGTGGTATTCTCCAATATTTGTGCATAAAGCTTTGGATTCTTATTCCATCGTCCAACCTTCTTCATCGACACAGCTTCCACGAGATGGACAAGCGTAATTCCATCGGAGAAAGCCGTCGCTAAATCCGTAATCACAACCCCTGAATTTCTAAGCTGCTCATTGCACCAGTTCGTGAAAGTATTCTTCTGGATTTCAACCCAATCTTTTTCTTGACGAGCGATGTATTGAGAACTTCTGATGTTGAAACTGCTCGATCGACTTATAGGCTGGCCAGTAGGAGGGGGAGAAGCTATTACGTCCCCATTGATGCCATTTTGAACGCGATACGACATCTTGGGTTCTTTATGTTAGACGCTGCTGAGGTTGAATTTCTCTTGGTGTTCTCTAGCAACGTCTTCTGGCTGCACTTGAACACACCCGCTACATTTTCAGAAACAAGAACGTAGGAGAATATCAATTCGACGTAATACATAGAATGTTTAAGCCCCAGTGAATATGCCCCCGACTAATATTTCTTTTAGATGCGCTTGAATGATTTGCGTCGTTTTAATTTATCAAAACGTCAATGAAAACCAATAGACTGCGCAGAAACCATACACGAAAAACTTTTCTCAGCTAGTGATGAGAATTCATGCTTATTTTTCCATCCTGTTTTGGGGCAATTTGGACAAAAATCGGACAAATTGATAACGAGAATTTGAACGGGCGTTGAATTAGGTACTTGAATAGTTAAGTAAAAATCATAAGTAATATGAAAATTGTTAAATTAATTATATCAATTATTTAATTTAGTTTTGAAATTTAAAATCAGAACGAATTCGCCACCGAGAACTGAGAAAGAAGAAATGCGTGAGAAAACTAATGTCCAAGAAATGAGTGTCAATATAGGAGTCGTCTATTTATGGTGCTTGCTTGAATATTAATCATACTTCATGTCAAGATTAGCTAGATTTTACAAGAGTTTGTCAAAAGTTATCTCAAGAAGAATTGACGAACATGAAACTCGTGTTTCAAACATTGTGGAAGAATCTAAACACCTCGCAGGCAGCTCAAGAAACGTACCAAGGAAGCCTTGCCTTACATTAAAATACATACTCAACGCTGACACAAGCTGACTGAGAGTGAGACTTTGCTCGATAGTGAAAACAAAATTCGAGTGCAAGCAATAAAAGGCCTTGCTTCACAATGGACAAAAACTCGACGCAAACAAGCTGCAAGAATCATAGACCAAATCAACCCGGATCTATCACGTTTAAAACCCATTTGACCAAAGAAGATCAGCTTTATCAACATGGCGCCACTCATTATAGTACTACACTACTGACACGACGCTTCACAATGGCAACCCAGTTACCGGCGCTGGTTCACTGCACTCGCTGCGTGCAGCTGTCTACTACATGAGGTACGATAACTTGGTTAAATTCTGCACACATCCATTGGAAGTGTTTGCCCTGCATGATTTCCTTACTCTACAATAGTATCCATGACAACGTAGCTGGCAGAGTCCTTGCTTCCGCTTGGACTATATTCAACTTTCAATACCCGGCATATTTTCTCACCAGTTTCACCATGACAACCTAGTTTCCATAGTTTCTAAACTCGTTGCGTGCGTACCTATGTCTAAAGCCTCATCATGAATGATACCTTCACAGCACCATCTTTTACTCATCGCACTTCACCATGGTAATGTAATCTAAAGCGCTACCTTATTTACTGGAATCTTTGCTCGCATACACCATTTTCGCTGTCCCTAGCACTAAGGTCATCCTAATTCCATTCCTCAGTAGTTCTTAAATAGTTGCAACACTTTTCAGTACCCTCACTCTCGTTATTGCTGACACAGCGATGTCTTTATATTCAATCTTCTTTACCTACTCATATCTACTACACCTGGGCCACTCACTAGTCCCTCTTTCGTTAATTCTACTACAGATTGAACCCCTTGATCATACTCGTACCTTCACTGGATGATCCAGCTCACTAATGCTGTCGCATTTTCTTGCTAAATATCCATCCTCTCCTAACTCCTGTAGACCCTTGTCTACCTAACCTCTTCAGGATACTGGTGTCCTCATCCGACTCTCACACCATGTGTACCATCATCTCCCAATCTCTCTCTCTTTTACTGTCCATCCCTTCTGTCCAGTGCACTCATACCTCCCTACTCTCCTTCCCGCTCTATTCCTCTCACGCTGCTGTACTATCTAATAGCCACAAGATGAGAAGGTACATCGGATACCACATACCACACAAAATATACAGTTAGAAATATCTAATCAGGCATGAATAACAGTGTAGATTCATGTATGATAATGACAGCACTAGTCTGCCTTTGGGCAAAATTAATTTGGACTTATATCCCTAGTTATCGAAAGTTCTTATTCATTAGTTCGTATTTTAAGCAGAATATGACGTTGTTAAAATAGAATTAGTTACCATAGGATTTTAGATTAGTCACTGAAACGACGTCAAAGTTATTCAATAACAACCAAAACATATGCCAAAAGAACAAGAATACATTGTCACGCTTATCTGCTAACATAACAGAGAAAAAAGGAAGGTCTGATCCATTTTGGGATGGTTTCTTAGGCGAACTTGGAGCAGACTTTAAATGGCAATTTCTTTTTTTCTTTTCTGTCAATCGCGCAGCCGATATTTTACGATATTGCTGTGTAATTAAGTTCTTCTTTGAGTGAAGCTATTTCCTCTTAATGTGATAATAATTATTGATTCACAATAATTTAAAACTTACCTTCAAATTGCAATAATAACTTTACTGTCGTTTTGCTTTTTTGGGTATTTTAATTCTGCGCCTGAAAGTACTAATCTCTATTTCTAAATTAATCTTCGAATTGAAGAGGGTTTTCGAGAATGCTCTAAAAATGCTATCAATTTTGTGGACGTCAGTCTCACACAATACCCAGGCGAGACAATGAAGGCAAACCGCTGACCCGTGACTTCGAAACTGTCAACCTGAAGTCCCTAGCAACGGCGTATTAGACAAGGTTTCGGGGAATTGAAGAGACGTACGCTGACTTGTGATTGGATGGTGTGGGTTTTGGTGCATCGTGATTGGCTTAGAGTGGACAGCCATTTACTTGAGTAGTAAGAGTTTCCGTACCATGGTTTTTGATTCTCATTTGTACAAATCTCAGTCTATTGGAGTCGGCCCGGACTTAAGTAATGCCAGGATGTTATCCACTGAAGTTACAACAAATGTTCTGAACCCAGCTGGATGCAAAATTGCCGACAATATTGTCTCAAAGGAGATTGGCCACTTCAATTTCTCAAGGGCTTAAGCTTGAAGATAGGGTAGTTCAACACGAAAATGTGTTTTCATGTTAAATTCTCAAACAATTCGTCTTGGAATTCCTTTATTTCTGGGATGACGTTCTCCTTTCGTGTCAACCGTTGATGACTTATTGACCACTTTCCATAGATCGGTTCACTGGTCAAACACGAAGCATTCAATTAAAAGTCTTACTGATACAAATTTGAATAATCTTTTGAAACTACCTTGGAGCCTCGACTGAATGGTTAGTGTTTGACCAGTGGAATGATCTGTGGAAAGTGGTCAATACATTAGTAAGGAGATCGATTGGTAGAGTGAAGTTAGTCACGAATTGTGAGTCTGTAGAAAAACTAAGTAATGTGGGCGGTACTGACGCACATACGAATAATCCGGGTTTAATAACAAAGCAACGAACAGTGCGTAGTTGTGATGCTGGAAGGTACGATATGTTCCTTTGAACACCCGGACTACTCAATGTGACGTCATGCCACGCATTATATGCACAACGTGATGCACGTAGTATGTACGACGAGCACTGGAATGATTGACAGGTCACAAGCAAGACTGTGGAGGCGATTCATAGCTTTTCGTACAGATGAATTGCGACAAGGCATGAACGCACAGTGTCATTTTTGTCTTTGCAGGAATGTTTCAGTGCTGTTCTTATCTCTATCTCGCGTGTCTAACAAAGGAATATATTATCGTGGGCTGTAATAACTGTAATAACAGCCGTTATGGTGCAAGCAAATAAGATGCAAGTGAGACAATATATTGACCTCATAGCCTCACTTGAATGATGTTTAAAACAAAAGAAAGTCTTATCGTAGGCTCAGCCAATAACATGTACTGAGCCATATTTCTCATTTGAACATATTTCTCATTCCTTTCATTTACTTATCCATCTATTCATGACACCTCCCGCCCATTTGATCATCTACATTTGTGCATCCATCCACCAATTCCTCTATTCCATCCCATCTCATCCCATCCCATCCCACCCTCCTTCCATCCATTCATTCATTCTTATTTCCGCCTTTTAATTGCTAGGGTTTCTGGTAGACCAAACACTTTCTTTCATTTCGTTTGAATTCACCAACCAAAAACAGTATAATTTCCATATATCATTCTACTCAGTCAACCAGCAAGGCTCTCAGTATTTACAACTGCACGGTCCACTGTAAACTCGTCCACTTACGCTTAATCCCTTACCGTTGAAAGCTTGCAAATTCACAGCATATTTTCGACTGATCAAGGAGTTATGCTATCCTTACATCACAAAGAAGCTAAAATAACCGTCCATCCGAGATTCGTGGTGAAGTACCTTGGATGTTGCGATGCTACAGAATCCGAAGACACAGAAGCACAATTTCACGTTAAGCTGACTCAAATCCTCGGGGAATCGGCCATCAAAATGCACGATCTGAAGAAGATGGTCCTGACTGTAGACGAGGGAGGCTTGTCTCTGAAGTGTCCCAAGTTAGGAAAAGAATATTTCTTCGGAGTGAACAGGATTTTCAGTTGTGGACGCGACAGCTCGATGGAAACTGCTTTCTTGTTTACGTTTCAGCCTAAGAACTGGCAGAATGCGCGCCTTGAGTGCCATGCTGTGATCTGCAGCTCTAAGGAAGCCTCGCTGGAGCTGAAAGAAGCTTTTTCTTGGATGTTCAAGGCGGCAACTTTAAACCAGAGACAAATGAAACTAAGTCGAATGCCTTCAACCGAACAAGAAGTGGTGACAAAGGCTCAAACGCCACCAATGCTGCGGAAGAAGAGAGAGTTACTGACACGTTCATTGTCGGTGTTGTAGTACAAAAGAGTGGAAAAACTCTGCGAAACTTTGGGATTTTTTACTCGTAAGATAATCACTCCCAGGTTGCTTTGTAGAAATAGAAAAGCGTTGTTCTAAAGATGAGAAAGAAGACAGCGAACTGACGAAACACGAACAACTAGAGCTAAATTTTGGGGGACTTTGTAGTTGAAAGTTTTTGAGGAATTCATGGAATTGTGAAGAGAATGGTCACTGAATTTCTCGGAACATGGAAATAATTAGTTGTGACAACTAGTGTACGTAGTCTTGTTATATCTTCGTATGCTTTTTCGCTCTCAGTGAAGCCGCACACAGCTAGCAGCGTACGCCAGGAGACTGCTATTTGCATCTCAGTGATAAGACCGTCCTAAGTCTTAGAGATTAATTTCAATAACATACAGTTAATAAGTTTCTGGCTTGCTTCCTTATTGTAATGTTTATTATTTAAGAGTTCCAAATTGAATTTAATTTAACAATCCAATTGCATAGAAGAACTAAGTAAAATGAAAAGATGATCCATAAAGTATATATTTTCTGAATTTAATGGTGATTCAGGCGATACATGTAGTTCATTCATTCATTTAGGTCCTTCTAGAAGTAATCATTGATTCATGATACACGTACTATTTAATATCTAACTCATTGCAAACTTAGCTGCAACTTTACCCCTTTTGCTACAGATGAGATTTTTCAGCAGTACGAGTGACACCACATCGAAATTAAAAGATCCAGTTTGGTTTTCTGACTTCCAAAGGAGGATACAATTTTTTTCATCTGCTTCCTTCGCCTTTATCGATAACAAAGGGTCAGATTTTCGAAACTTTAATGATTCAAATTTAATGATTCAGTCGTAATACGCAAGATTCGCATGCTGATCTGATGCTTTTATAAATAATATCAACATTTTAGTATGGTCTATTTTAGTTTATTCGTTTCGTATTTCACATATTTTATCTAAGATTTTTCCGTTTTAAATTGACAAATCGCAGAAGAAATCTGTACGTGCAGCGATACGGTAATCATCACCTGATTCCAGGAAATATAGCGATATAATGTGGTCACGCCTCATGTCTTTGACAGAGATTGGCTAGTGGTGAAGATGAATGTCACTGCCTTTCTTTCCTTTCAGGTTTTTTTTTCTGTTTGTTTTTCCAATGGCTTGCTCTTCCTATACTTTCCTGTTGCCTTTCTTTTCAATGAACTACATAACCGTGATTAAATAACAAGAAGAATAAACAAGAAGAAGACAAAAATAATGCAAAACATTAAGAATTATCACGCCAAGGATGCAATACATTTTGGAACTAAAAATATTCTTAATTTCTTGGCTTGGTTTATTTTAGCCAGAAAGAACTGAAAAAGTATATAAAGCGCACCAATTGTCATTGTTGTTGACTGGAGTCTGCATCTTTGTTTGTCGATCTATGAAGCATCCGTATAATGTTTTGTGGTCCGTGGTATCCTATATTGTATGTGTACTTTTGTCACCTGTGGTAAACCCAGGGTAGGACTCGAGAGGGAGGGGTGAGGAAGATCAGGACCACTCTACCCTGCCATCCGTACTTGTACTTCTTTCTACACCAAATTGAAAAAACATTGTCGGGTTCAAATGGGTAAATAGTTTATAAGACCCATAATATGCATTGAGCAATGCTATAATTCTCGAATATTGCTTTCTTCGAGAATTCAAAGCAACGTTCGAGAGTTGTAACAATATCCTATGCATATAATAGTAAATATGGGCCTTAAAGTACTTACCCATGACTCCTTTCGGTCTTGCCTTCGATGATTCGACCTTTTTGAACCCGACAATGTTTTTTTTCAATTTGACATCGCCTATGTGCGCACTCCCCCACTCCTCCCCCCTAAAAATCCTACATCCGCATTTTCTGAAATAACAATGCCTTGTACGTATTTAATGAAGTTTAATTTCTCTCATTTAGGTTAATGGGAATAGTAAAATAACAAACTCCTTTGAGATATCTTACTATTTCAGTTGTTTCAGCTGGCAATACAATTTTCGCTGTTCCCAACATGAAACCTTATTTTCAAAGTTGATAATATTCATAGAAAAACCGAAGGACAATGAACCAATATTTGGCTCGTTCGTTTGCTGTCATGTTTATAATACTAAAACTAAGCCAAATAAAGTGGGCTAGAAGACAAAAGAATTAACATAAAAACTATCAAAACAAAGTCGATCAGGTCTCAAATGGGAAGGCTCTTCCTCTAACAATGCCACGTTTACCGGCGATTAAAGAGATCTTTCAGACTGACTGATCTGATCAAATCTTGAAAATGAAATAAGAGTTGAGTTAGAAAATGCGTCAATTCACTCAGTGACGTCTTTAATTACGCAGCCTGTAAAAAAATCCACAGATTTTTCGGTCGTTAGTGCCATGCGCTGCTATGTAGAGATGTATTTTTCAGAGAATATTCGAACAACTTTGTTGCAATACTTATATATTTAGACAATTTAGCCTAGGATATCAACTTTTAATATTCTTATTGAAATTTTTGTGGCGATAAATCACTGAAAATCACAGTTAAGTCAAATTTAAGTCAGTTAAAAGGCTTTTGATCCGATAAAGTACATACAAAGTAAGAAAGAATAGCATAAGGTTGAGAGAAGATTAGTTCAGCGGCTTAAAGTATTTCGAGTCAAATTGTTCCTAAATCAAACGCGACTGGCTTTGGTCCGAAAAGCTTCAAAAAACTTAACTGTTTTCCAAATGTTTTTCTTGCGAGCTATGGAAAAGTCAGCATGGATTTTTCTCCGAACTTGCTCTGCAAACCTGCAAAGCGAGACACCGTATAAGTTTTCCATGATTTGAGTTTTTTTTTCTTTGTAATGCTCGTTTTGTGCTCATTGACGATGAAGCTTGACAAGTTTTTCGTCGGTTGTCTTGATTTTTGACAGATGAAAACTTGGGATTTTTTTAACCTTGTTTCAGACACTGAATTCTGCATTTATATTTAGCTGATAAATTAAAAAATGCACTTCCACTTCATGCTGCAAGTTGCTGAAAAGGGTCTTGACCTCCATGCTGTGTCAAAGGTTTCTAGAAAATGCCTATTAAATCTCAAAAAAAATCTTTATGTGATCTTTAAACTCTATAGGCGCGCCTATTTTATTCAATATTTTTTATTTTAACTCAATTAAAATGGAATTTCCAAGAAGTCTTTAGAACAATCTTCCAAGGGTCCAATGTGGCTCTAATCAGTGGATGGAATATCGAGTCATATCTATATCAATTAAAGTTATTTCTTGGGATCTAACTATATATAGCTAACATAACAACTACATCCCAGCCATTTGCTTAGCAACGCTTTAAATTTCTACCTCAGTCTGACACATTGTCCCGCATACCCACATCACTTACGTCTAAAAACTTCAAGGCAGTTGGTCGCTATCGGAAGAGAATGTCCTACGTGCCTTGCGGGAGGCTCTTCGCCCAAGTTTTTCCTGGTAAGCAGTAGAAAGAGTAGCTGCAATGGTTGCCGAGCTCTCAGCGTCGTTGCAAATAAAAGCGTACGAAATGATCTTTTTGGGTTTGCTAGAGACGTGATCATTGAAGGCAAAAAGTTGGTGTTTTCTGTCAGCTACCACAAAAGAAATCCTGCTAATTGGCACGATAATTTCTTCCTCGTCTTCGATCAGTTGCCCTCCGAGACCTCTCATCGTCACGCTTTCCGAAGAAATCGCGATTTTTACTTTTAATAACATCTCCTTCATTGGCATAGCTTTTGAGTACAATGATTTCAAGCATTCCTCCATTCCTTCTTCACCTGGGTTTGGTCTTTCTGCTGTTCCGATTGACTGTACAATGAATGTCTTGGTTGGCTCGATTTCGTAGCTTTTTTGCTCAGATTTAAAGCTAAGGCGGGCGAAAAACCGTTTAACTGACTTGCCCTCGCCATTAGGAGACTTGCTCTTGCTGTCCTCCATGCTGAAATGTTGTGATTTCAAGCGATGGTTCGCTTCTTCATGCAGTCTCTCGCAGTGGTGGATTTCTATTATCGTATTCACCTTTCAGATACATTTTGCTTTGAAAACACAAGTACAGCTGTCAGAATCAAGCGGTTGTAAATAAATCGTAACGTCTCATTACCATACGATTATGATACCTTAATTGGAGTTGGGGAAAATGGATCCCATTGTCACGGATTGTCGTAGTTGTTGAACTGGAACGCGATGGACTGCGGATGAAGTGATCCTAAACGAAACTGATTTCTTTACGCTTCCATTCTAGATTTGACTGCATAAAGAGAGTTGATTTTCTTGAAAAGAAATATAATCAGCATTTCAATTAAAGAAAAATCATATCGTAGCCTCGAGAGATGTTTCCTAAATCAATTAATTTATTTAATTGTAATCAATCAAGACCAGTGCCCCTTAACGATTCTGTGTTACACCTCAGCAACTTTGCCTTCATAGTTTTACTTTGCTTGTACATTAAGACATGTCACAGCAGGACAAACCTAGTATCCTTGAACCTAGAGATTCTGCTAGTCATATTTAACCTATATTCACTGTGAAATTAATTTCTGTTCAGCTAAACTTGCAACGACCGACTCGGTTTCTGACGGTGTGCACGTTTGCATGTCAATTCTAGTGGATTCTTTAGTGGCACTTCAAATAATTCATCATCATGCCAAATTTTATTACTACCAAATCGAAGAAATGCATCTAAAATATAGACTACAGGACGCAGAAAGTAACGATCGTGATGAGTGCTGATATGGGTTTTATTGCAAAACCATTATAAGAGCGATGAATAACAATTCTAAGTGGAATAGCTTAGGGTATAATTTTTACATCACATCATTTTGCCGTCATAAAAGAACCATCTAGATTTAGGAATTACTTCTTCATACGTCATGGAATTCTTCTGACAACAATATTCCTGAATTTCGTTGGAGCAACTGCCTCGGTACCATCAACTAAACCCCTCATAGTTAATATCCAAGCATTTAGAAACTTCGCCGATCTAGTTCTCACTAGTTGTTGGACCGAAAAAGCCCCGACTAGTTCCCGAGCGTCGATGACTCACGAACACCTGCCGAGTAGAAAACTTGGATTCCATCCATCTATTAAATCAGTACTAAAGATTTCTATTGATAAATATTTCATACTATTGATACCTATCTTTTCATAGGTTATAAAAATAGATTACACACTCCTGCGCTTCAGCATCACATCTGCAAGTGTGGTCCCTAAGTAATCTAGTAACCAAAATTAAAGAAAAAACAAGAATTCCAGGATACCCATTTAAATTGAAGTTAATTGAAGTAAATCTTCATATTCCGTTAAGAAATCATGACTTAACGCAATCAATGGCAACATATAAATTGACCAGAGTACTTTTGGTACTAAAAGCGATCAAACCGAAAATCTCTAGTACATATAAGTACTTGGACATACTTTGGAAGCAGTCTACTTCTTGGGGTTCCATAGACACAAGACTGTTTGTATTTTAATGTTGCTTTTTTTTATGGGAGAATCCAATTTGTTCATATTTTCACGTTTTTAACAAAAAAAATTTCCAGTTTTAAAATTCCCATGAAATGCTAATTCAATGCAAATAAAACTAACAAGGGAGTTGAGTGTTCTGTGGCCAACTGAGGAGATGCTCTCTACTTATCTTGTGGTTGCCATGAAAACTCTCTTCTCATTCACTTCCATTACAGCAGTGACATCTGGAAATTTTCCTTTGCCAATTGACGAGCTATTTTTGACAATTCCGGTAATTGTGGTCAGAAAAACCTTGGCCATTCGTGCAGGGGGCAACCGTTTTGAAAAACAAAGCTCTATTTTTAGTCGGATATCGAGCTTCTCTTTAGCACTTTCCGTTGTCGATGTTTTAGTTCATATTGGGCCGGATGTACTCCCTTTGCAGATCAGATTTTTTTTTTCAAATCAGTTTTTAAATGTTTGAGTTTTTAGTTGCCAGTTTTTCTGTATGAATGCAAAATGTTTGCGATAAAAATTTAATTAATTTTGCCACCTGCAAATCATAGTGGACTTATTGTCGTGTCCTGAACTTCATAGATTAGAAGTGGAAAAATTTCATCTAGTAAAACGGCCTCACAAACTCTAAATCAACTCGAACCGCTCCTCGGTTAGTTTCTTGAAAGTTTCGTGGCTTCAGGAGTTTGCTTGCAGACAGACTGAGTGAATTACTGGATGATTTGCGTAGCGTTTTTGAAGCTGTAATGGTAGACAACACTCAAGCTTGAATTTGCTACACGGGACAGCGAAAATGAATTCTTTCAGAGAAAAACTGGGAAAGCAACGCCGCTCGAAGCGCTTGGAAATCGAAAACTGCTTTGCTGTGAAGTATCTTGGCTGCACTACCAAGCTTGAAAAAGACATCAAAGTTGTCGAAGAGGCAGTCAATCAACTGACGAACAAAGTCCTGAACAAGGAGAAAAGTAATCGAGTTTCTGGAAAGTTCTTTCTTCGTATCACAGAGAAGAAAATTTCTTTATTGCCAAAGGCAAAGAAAAATCAGGGCAGTGAGGTTTTTTCTGTTGCCATTGAAAAGATCTCGTATGGGTATTTCCCGCCAATAAGGAATTATCATATTTTGGCTTTGAACAGTCATGCATCGAACTGTGAAGTCGAGACTTATGTCATGTGTTGTGAAACCAGGGAAGATATGTTTGCTATTAAATTGGCTTTTTATTCCGCGTTCAAAGGAAAATATTTTGCCAGGCTTAGGATAAAGAGGAAGAAAAATAGTATCTTATCAAATCAACTCTATTCTTCTAATGAAACGCACAGCCGACTAAATAGCACAGAAAGTCGCCCGAAAAATGCTCAAGACGAACCGCTTGCAATTTCAAATGAGGAACTGAACGACTGTCCCAAGGATGAGAAGAAAAACGACTTGGAAAATCAGGCTGTTGTCGATATTCATTATGAAGAACAGAGACGAAGACAAGAGAAATCAGCGGGAACGCAAAATAATGGCGACAGCGGACGAACAGCATGCCCAGCCCGTAACACGATGCACACTAACAAAGATCATTCACTAATAATGTACAGCGATCTAACGTCCTCTAGATGCTAACTTCAACAGGACGAAACGGGATTCGCAGATATTTTCATCATTAAACTAAGCGAGTACGTTATGTACGCCTACCAACTTAGTCTGCGTGACAGCGTACAAGGTGCTTCATCCTTGCGTTCACACCACTGTCAAAACTTGGAATCTGATACTCAAACTAACATTAAAGTATGAAACTGATAGACCTAGTTAACAGGAAAATAGTTGCAAAAGACGTCAATAGACTTCTGTAAATAGCTTATTTTGAAGTAATCTAAGTATTTTTAGCCAAAGAGGCTAAAGGCTTTAGTCAGTCACTTTTTACTCTTCAATCTCATTTCTTGTCGCTTTTCCTCTCTCTGTCTGTCTGAATCTATATCTTTCTTGAACAAGTACGGATGTGCACACAAACACGAAAATTCTAGCCTCTTTAGCCTTAAATAGATAATAATGATATGGTGAGCTACTAGAAAAAAGAAAACACGTAATATCTGCCCCGGAGATCTGAATATATTACAGTAAAAGGCTTTGGTAAAGTTTCTCTTAGCGAACGACTGCTCGTTTTAAATTTCTCCCAAAAATCATTTCTTTTTTCTTTCTATTTTGATCGACAGACATTGTTTATTAAGTAAAAGCTGTTGGAGCCCGTTTTGACGTCATTTACAGCTTACATTTTAGTTTTTTTGGGATTAATTTAGACAACCGGTATTTAACTAATCTTACTAGACTGGAGTAGACGGTTTGTGTTTCAACGCATTATTTTACCATCTGAGTTGCAGAGAAAATTAGACTCACGAACAGAAAGAGACGAATTTGAAGCTTTGGCAATCAGTAAGTTTTGGTTATGGGCAACTACCAAAGTACTTCGTAACACATTTCCTATAAACATGAATATTTAAATATTGGAAGTGAATTAAACGCCCTGTAAAAACGTTAACAGCACATGAACACCAACAGGCAGGTGTCAAAAACCGAGTAAAAAGAATTTCGCTTTTAACTTTTTATTGTGTATTCCTTTTAATTCTGTTGGCTGAATCTAATCTTCATTATTGAGCCAGACTGGCCATGTAATAAATCCGTCCACGAGTCCAATCAATTTTCGTCACGCGACCAGCATTAATTTTGTCACGTGGTCAACAAACGAAACAGGTGAAAAAAACCACTTTAGTGTCAGCTTTTGTTTTGTCAGCCAATCAGAACGCGCGTTTGCTCTTTTAACTTCCAATGTAAAATCAATTTTATCTGTTGGCGGTAAAAAGCGCTGCGAGCAAACTCACTGATATTGTATCTTGTGTGTGTTGCAGCCTACATGTCGTACAAGTTAAGCACAGAATATTGAAGGCCTGCTTTGGCGAATAAAGACAACAAAGATGATTCCCGGGAAGTCTGGCAGGGCAAATTTAGAAGAGGAGAAGACTTTCCAAGTGAAATATTTAGGATGTACGAATAATAATGAGGCCGGGGTAAATGGTATCGATAAAGCTGTGAAGAGAATTTATGATGCCGTGAAAGCTGAGGAAAAAACATGTCCTAAAGTCACACTGGAAGTGAAGAAAGAAGAGATGATTTTGACACAGGCCCAGAAAAAGCAGTCTTTCGCCATCAAGGATATTTCTTATTGCTCGCTAAATCGACTCGATTCAAATATTTTCGCGTTTAATCACCATATTTCAAAAAGCCCGTTCCAAGTGGAATGTCATGCGGTCATGTGTAATTCAGAAGAAAAAGCAAAAGCAATAGGGCAAGCTCTTTATTCGTCCTACAGAGAAGGCCATTTTGAGGAACTACGAAAGAAACGCAAGAAAAAAATTTCGAATAACCTAAGTGAACAATTTAAAGAGGATACTATTCCTTCCTCGTCTTCCGCAGAAGCGGACGACAGCAGAAATTCTGACTGTTCCAAAGACAGCGATAACCAAATGGTGCCTAATTGCTGCTCTACCACGGAAGTTGTCGATAAGGAATTGGACTGTATTGTACAAGACATGCTCAATACTGTACAACGAGAGAAGGAGAGCTTGGAAGACCAAACGGGAAATTCAAATTAGGCTAAGAATATCAACAACGGCAGCTACGACAGAATAAAATATCTTATTGATGTAAATACATAGCGGTAAAGTTAGAATGAATTTTATTTTTCCTCGTGTGCGAGGTTGACTGAACCGGATTATTATCAGAAGTCTGATTTTAGTCCTCAATTCGTGGGATTCCGAATATATTACCTTACGGGTTGAATAATTTTCACTTAATATCACCGATCATTATTCACTTGTTTATTAAATACAGTGGCCTATCGGAATATTTAGCGCCATATTTTCAACAGATGCAAGTGACGTCGCAAGATTTCGTTGAATAACAAATGCTTTTATAGGTTCGTTCCGTTCCTACGTAACCGGTTCGATAGTCGGCTAGGAGATCGCAATTAAATAAATTATTTTCTCAATTTAGTTAGTCAGCATGAGTTATCATCGGCTACAAGAGACTCAAAAGCTCGTACATGACATGTTGCAGGCTTTGTCTTTGATTAAACCTGTTCATTTACATGAATATTCATATATCTTGGCTATTTTTTTTGCAGTCGGGTCTAGAGATAGATTAGCATTAACTGTACACCTTAATAAACGCCTAGAGATAAGCTGATGTGAGATTAGTGGCTTTTCCTATCAATATACTGATCATTGGGGTATTGCCTGCGACATAGGCAAAAGACAATCTTCGCACTCAAATAGTAATTTAAGCGAACGTCCTAATGTCTTTTTATCGCACTGTAGTTTTACCAGTGACGTTAGAAAATATCCTTTTTGTCTTCCCAAAAAGGAAAAAGAGAGGTCATTTTTGGTTTCAACTTGCCTCGTGGATTTAAGGAAATTACGGTAAACCGACATTACGTTACCATGCCAACTGATAGCGTTGTCTTTTGGGTCTCACCACGGTTAATTAGGATTCAATGAATGGCATTTAATGATAAACTCAGGTAATGCAGATATCACCAGTGAATCTGGTACTTTGACGTGCTGATTTATTCTCGCTTTTAACGGTTAATTTTGATTTTAGAAATTATTTTCCCTTTAACGGTTGACTTTGATTTTAGAAATTATTGCACAGCAAGGCCTTGTGGAGTTATCTATCCTCTCTTATCCGACCATCTCTTCTTCTTTTAACTCATCATCTCGGCTTATGGGACAACCTCTCTCAACTGTCCACCCCGCTAATCCGAACTGATAACCTCTTATACGACCGCGTCTCTTAATCGATCACCCTGCGACACCACCTCTTCCAGAGGTGGTCAGTGGCATTATATACGATCACTGAACTCTCTCTTATGGGATGCCCAGTCATTGCATTCGTTCATTATATTCAAGACATTGAGGAGTGGGTCTACAATTGTTCATAATTCTGTACAAGGGGTTCATGGTGTTTTAAGTTTTGTTTGCAAAGGGAGTCATATAACTTACCAACTAATTCATAGGAGTAACGTGAAATGTGTAGTTTCTTTGGTACTCAGAAGGTACGTTAAATAAAAATGATAAGGACATCGATTGGTGTACATTTACTAAATTATAACACACACCAAACCTAACAAAAATTCACAATCTTAATATGTTGACTTTACAATAGACCGATCCCGTGATCCATAGATACTGTTGCTACGTCGGACAAGCCAAAACTTTTTATCGAGATTGCGCTATGAAATA
>JAAAQI020200660.1:9666-21271 GCA_011800005.2 Stichodactyla mertensii
AATGGATGGATGAAGAAATGAACAAAGGGACAAATAGATGAATGAAGAAATGAACAAAGGGACGAATGGATGGATGAAGAAATGAACAAGGGAATGAATGGATGGATGAAGAAATGAACAAAGGGACAAATAGATGAATGAAGAAATGAACAAAGGGACGAATGGATGGATGAAGAAATGAACAAGGGAATGAATGGATGGATGAAGAAATGAACAAAGGGACAAATAGATGAATGAAGAAATGAACAAAGGGACGAATGGATGGATGAAGAAATGAACAAGGGAATGAATGGATGGATGAAGAAATGAACAAAGGGATGAATGGATGGATGAAGAAATGAACAAGGGAATGAATGGATGGATGAAGAAATGAACAAAGGGATGAATGGATGGATGAAGAAATGAACAAAGGGATGAATGGATGAATGAAGAAATGAACAAAGGAATGAATGGATGGATGAAGAAATGAACAAAGGGATGAATGGATGTCAGAGGAATTAAGAGGTCCTGCAGTCACGATCCTAACACTAAGCCTCCTCCCACCCAAGCTGCTATATACACTGTGTTTTAAATCTCTCTGTCCTTTCAACCTAACCTTCCTTTAAATTAAAACTTCTGTTCTTGATGATCTTTAGGTTTGTAAAAGAGAAGCGTCCCACGATATCACCTAACCTCAATTTCATGGGCCAATTAGTACAATTTGAGAAAGATATGAGTCCATCACCCAATGACATCAAGAAAGAAGGGTTTGGATGTCAACTGTCCACCAATGGTATGAGCAGTGGCAGTCTAACAGAGTTGACAGCAAATGTTTAAAGTTACAGTAGGTATACACCTATTTCAAAGAAGTTGACTGTTGGCAATCTGCAATTTGAAATCTGAGCCACTCAATTGGCCAGCACAGATCATCACTCAAAGGAGTTGTCATATTTAGCTATTGACAAATTGCAAACTACCAAAGGATAAAACTTAATTTCAAAATAAAACTTAATTTAAAAGTGAGGTCACAGCTTGTGCGATCAATTCCACTTGGTCTCAGATTTCAGATCGCTGACCAACAACCTTTTTTGAAATAGGCATATTTAGTACCATGATTATAACTATATATATGTATATTGTAAATATTACTTTTTTATAAATATAGTAATTGAGTATTAATATAATAATGTATTGTATGTGGAATGGGTAGATTGCAAGTTACCAGTCGGGATGTAATTACAGTTGTATTCCAGAAATACTTACATCTCTACCAAGGAGGGAAGGGGGGGTGGTGGATCTCATTTTTTGGTAGGTAGTGGGGAGTATCTATGGAACTTCCTGGGGTAGTGAACCTATGTCATTGCCCTGTGCAAGGGAGGTGGAATGTTTTCTGAAACTATATAGGCTTGCAAGCAAGGCCTTGAGGATGCAATGATTGTTTTTGTCTGCACGTTTGTTATGAAACTTGGGTTCTGTGACAGTGACATCTGCTTCCCTTACAACATGGTTAAAATATTCCACAGGTCATTAAGTAATTTATACAATATGAATGGTGATGTTGTATCTGATTTACAAGCTTGAGCTGGCAGCTCAAGCTTGTAGTTCAGATACAACATTGCCATGCATATTGTATCTTGCTTATAATACATCTAGGTTAGCTATATTATGTTTCACTAAAATTTTGAACATAAATGTGAATTGGGCTGAGAAAATCAGCTTTAAAGTTTATGCAAATCAGGATGATACTGTGAGATATACAAGCTCCTCCATGCTTGTGATTTTCTATTGTCTTTGCCTCATTAATTATTCATGAGTATTATGTAATGATCCTTTTCTCACTTTTAAAGAATTGGACAGCTATTTTTAACAATGTTGTTCCAACAACAGTTATCCCCAATTTACCTATGACCATTAACATAAAATAGTCTTTAATCCATTGCCTGTTTAACCCAAATAATTGTTAATAGTAAGTAACCGACATGTCTGCAGTGAAACATGTTTATCAATCAAGATGTTTATATAAGTCTATTCATTTTTAATGAAGAACATAAAAAAGACTATATTATGAAACTTTTTTAAATTATGAAATGCCTGACAGGCTAGCCTGCATGCAGCGTGATTGTAACCCTTGATCTGCATGCAGGCTACTGACAGGTAGGCTCAAAGTAAATATTGATAGCAAAAAGGGTCATGTCGCATCATGGAAAGAACTTGGTTCTTGGTTCTGTGAAGCAGTTCAAATTTTTGTAACGCATACCATACATAGTATAGTGAACAATGGACATTTGGACCATGCATCTGCTTCTGACAATTCTTCACCTCCCCACCCCCCACCCCCAACCCACATTTTTTACCAGGGAGGGGTGGGGAGGATGATACAGCAGTTTTCTTATGATTGGGAAACAATACTTCAAATTTGTACAAGCTCCACTGTAACTACGCGTTGTGATTGGATGACTCACACGAAAACGATGAAAAACCGTTTCAGTGCTACTGATTGCTGTACTGTTTCTCACTCAAAGGAAAACTGCGCCAAGTGGGTTTATGCAAGATTTTTGTCATTCAGGTCACATTTTGTGGTAAAGAACAATATTTATAAAATTTTACATCTAAGCTAATTACATAAAATTTGTGCTCGCAAACTATCAAAACGATTTGTATGTAGTACCATTTTTTAAATAAAAGTGATACATTGATACCCAGACACAGATGCACAGATCCTTACACCAAAGACGTCTTAAATGAAAATTTCGGGTAAAACATTTAATCACACAACTTTATGTAGTACTACCATGAAAATGATAGCTTCTGATTGGCTGATTTTGTTTGGACTGAAATATTGAAGCAGTGAAACACGTTCAGCCAATCAGAAGTGATAATTCTCACTTTCAATCGACCATTTTCACGATTCATCGAAGCGGTTCCCCTTCGAAACAGGAAAGCTTTTTCAGGTTAGTCAGTGCTTAGCGAGTCAAGTTTTTGCACTATATGAAGAAGATTCTTACAAAAACTGTAAACCATACAAAATTTGTGATTGGATTTTTAGTAAATTCAGATAATTTTACACGACTAAGTTCTGTGTCTTCTACCAGCAAATATTGATCTCGTATCTTTCATGCTACAAAAATCCAATTCTTCTTCTTTGTAAATGAAAACAATTGCATAATAAAGTTTGCGTTTCAAGATCTAAGTGTAGTGAATTGTATTTGTCAGGAAGGAAAACTGCTCTTTGAATAACGCCTTTGGTCACGTGCATAATATTACTAAAATTTTCATTGTTTCGTTTAGCGATCAGGTGTCATGTCAAGTCTGTGTTAGGTACATAGGGTAGGTCTATCATCAGAGAAATTTCAAACAGAAAATAATTGAAAGAAAAGGAAAGAGAGTAAAGCAAAGGAAAGGGAATGTAATGAAAATGGGAAGGAAAAAATGACTAGGAATTTGGCATGTTATACTCTTTATTCTTAACATATGGGATGAGAAATGAGAAGAGGAAGTGTGAGGTGAAAGAAAAAAGTGAGAGAAAAAATGGGAATTTGCGGTAACTACAAGAATTCCTGACCATTTCTATATTTTAGTAATGTTTTCGATCAAATTTAGACTCGCTACATGGTCACCACAGGGAGCCCACTTTAGACAAAAGTGAAAATCAAAGTAAAATTCAAACAAATCGTATAAAATTTATTTTCTTATGAGGTCAAAATAGTGTGCTATTTAACACGAAATAAATAAATAAATGAATAAATAAATAACGTACTAGAGTGGTTTTCATTAACCCGTGAAATACACTTAAGCGTATTACGCTTTGTTACACTTTTTTTCTTGTGTTTTTTATTGTGTCTATCTGACTATTACACTCTAATTACTGCACTTGTTTCACGGGTTAATGACAAACCACTCTAAGAAAACTAGCAAGCTAGATAGTAAAACATTTTATAACGTACGATTTAATTCTCCTTGAATTTCCTCATGGTCAGCTCTGCTGCTCCTTTTTAGATATTAGTCCTCACAAAATACGATTCGTTTGAATTTTATTCATTTTCCCTTTTGTGGGCTTCCTGTGTTGCCACTTGTAGCGGTGTCTCCCAGTTCCTTTGATGACCTCATTCTGCTGACTAAGCTAAGAATTTTTGCCGGTGCGCAGTTGGATGAAGTGATATCGGTACACATTTGATTCCCACCACTCCAAAACAAAAAGACCGAATTAATAATATGGTCTGGAAGCAAAGTACCATATTCTCTTTGAGTTTGAATAAAAGAAATTAAAACTACCGCAAATAGTGACACTTTAATGGTTGTCCTTTACAAATGAATAAACTTCGATCTTAGCCGTGTCGGAAATGAACTTTTCAAGCCCAATATCGTACATCTTATACATAAATGTATGTTTTGTTTGATGACAGGAATTTCAGGATACTTTATTTCAATCTCTGTGGAACACTCGAGGCAATCGAATTGATATATTTTTTGCTTATTTTTAGATTCTTTTACGGTATCGGAATTGTAGCCAGCATGCGGTAATGAAAAAGCGGGAGAAAATACGCTAGAAGGCTTCAGATGAGCCGCGCTATAAGAATTCGGAAAGCAACCGCGCGCGATATTAGTTTTTGGATCTATTAAACTCAAGAGAACTATGACAGGCGAAAACATTCAAGAAGGGTGATTAGTAGCAGGAAGTATAAGGCCCATAGAATCGCTATCCATTCAAAACGACTGCTCCTCATCGGATATCAAAATTAAGTCGAAAATTAAATATGATATTAAAAACTGAGCAGAATACACTATTCCCACGCAACGGCTTAGTTAATTGAAGGTATCTGGTGTGTGTGTGGTCAATAAAATATAACCACAACAAATCATAACAATGAAAACAACAATACAACACTTTCAATATTACACTACCAGATTACGTAGTGTTGCAAAGCTTGATACACCTATTTCAAAAAACGTTGTCAGTCGGCGATCTGAAATCTGAATCTGAAACCGAGAGGAATTGAGGGCACGAGCTGTGAATTTGTATCTAAAATAAGTTTTAATGTTAAATTAAGTTTTATCTTTTAGTAATTTGCACCCAGTAAATAGCTAAATACGACAGCACCTTTGAGCGATGACTTGCGCTGGCGAATTGTCTGGCTTAGATTTCAGATTTCAGATCGCCGACCGACAACGTTTTTTGAAATAGGTGTATACCGTATTATACCTGGTACTAATTGGGGGCACTGTCACTCACACAGACTACCACTACATTAACTGTTTTAAGCATACAACTCTCAGCTCACATGTTGATTTTTACGGAGGGAGGAAAACTGGAGAACCCGGAGAAAAACCCTTGTGGCAAGGGAGAGAACAACACATCTAACAAACATAACGACTTTTTCCCAAAAAAACTACTTTTACTCTATGCGGCTAGCTATCATGAAAACTAATCCGATACACGGGAGTTCAACCTTGCATTAAAGTATATGGAAACTAGCGAGTAAACTAGTATAAGGCTGCTTCGGTGTACGATGAATACAAGAACTAATAAAAGGAAATCTCAGTTTGCTAAATGCAATAAATATTTTGACATTTTTGACATTTTAAACAGTAATCAATAATAAGAAAATCTTACAATAAATACAATAAAAAGTGTGAAAATACAATTGAAATGCAAAAAAGTATGCTCACTGGTTAAAAATGTTTGTATTTAGTGGTTGTTTTTAGTTGCAGTCTCAGCCTAGTCTTTTACCGCGACCCCTAAACGTGGCCATAATTTCACCTCACAAATGCCATGATAAAAATGGAACAGAATATTTGTAAAGCTTAAACTTTAGGGAAAATGTTTCAAATTGCATTGACGATTGTACTTACCCTATTTCACTATCTTTGTGGCTTGTTAAGTATATCATCAGTGCCTTTGAAACCACTACGTAGCTGAAAATAAACACTTTACCGAGGCGATTACTCGAGAACCACCGCCTGTAACATTCATGCAGCTTTGTGATTGGCTACTTTTGAGGACATGATCATGTGACAAGTCTTGAAGCATGTTGAGGCCTGGGATTTTAGAAGAACTTTTACTCCCCGCAAAGGTTACCAGTCCCGCGCGGGCAACTTCTTGACGCCGTTAGAAAATGGTGGACGTCTTGGCAGTGATCGCTGTTTTGGTTGTGTCTTACTACTGAATTCACTGAAGTGTTCACAGTCTAAAAGTAACGATCCATCCAGATTTGAATTTGGATCCATCGAATGCAGTTTTAATGCATGCATTTTTAATGCGCGCCACCAAGGAATAAGAATATGTTCTCGTTGTTCTCGTGGAGTGGTCAACCAAAACCGAGCAGATATTTGAATAATTCCAACTGATGGTTCTTTCTGTATGTACCGGAGCACAAAAGACGTCATTTCTTTCAAGCAAAGATGGAAAACAATAGATTCAAAGGCCAACTATTGTGTAGAACGACAAAAGACTCCGGTACATGCAGAAAGACCCCAACTGATGTGCTGTATCTACGACCATTCCACAGTCCTACCCTTGCCTATAGATTCCTCACAAGAATTGATGAGCTGCTTCCCCTCCTCTACAGTCTACAGTGGCACGACAGCCGTAGATATTAGATGTATTCAGCCAACCATAGTCAAGTCACCACAACTCAAACGTACACCCTGGACTCCATTGTTTTGAAAACTTAATTATTTGATCCTAGTTTTTATTAATAAATTGGAAAATCGACTACTGTAATTCTGAATCCATGGATAGATACAACAAACTCGTAGATTTATATATTTTGTAAACATATTTGAAGCTTGTTTGGAGCTGATGCTATGTCTTGCACCTCTGTACATTCCATGCACTACAGCGTTCAGATAAGCTGTTGAATATTAAAATATCACCGTTCTATTCTAATCTGCACGAGGTTGAAAATGTTCGTTAAAGCAAAAAGGTCTATTTGACCATGTTCACATCGTTGAAATGTAGATTTTTGTATGTTATTTCACTGTGACGCGAAAATCTATTTGAGAAATGATGTTCAATGGAAAGAACAAAGCGAAAGTCCATTTTCTCAACATCTTTCAAGTGGAGAGTGGCGATGCTCAAGTTGTGGAAACAAACTCTCGTCAAGACAGAGGCTTATTAGTCATCTAGTTAAGATCCATGGAAAAACTGACTTACTTCAGTCTCGGCGACACTGAGCGTATTCCATCAAGACAAACAATTTGGAGGCGTAAGAGGAAAGCAGGTGAGTTGAACTTAACAGATTCTAAGTTGTAAATAATGATCGTCGCAGTGAAATATACACAATCTGAGCGGTTGTGATAAATGAGACAGCACCGCACCGCACCGGTTCGAATCTCGTTGGAGCCCGAAATTTTTTCGGGTATTTTCATTTATCACAATCGCTTAGATTGTGTATATTTCACTGCGACGATCATTATTTACAACTTATATTCCACCGCAATTCATACCATCTTTCTCACATTAACAGATTCTAACTCAGAGTCAAATCACGACCACGAAGTGTCGTTTCAAGATGGATTTAGCAGCGACGATGATGCCTCTCAATCAGATAATGATTGTTGTGGATCAACAGGTCACAACCGCCAGAATCCCTAAAACCTGACCCTATTTAAGACAGAAAAATGTCGAAAACCCATACCCTGTTTAAGAGACAGTGGTAAATTATAGACCCTATTCAAGACTGAAGGGAAAATCGTATACCCTATGTATAACATCTAATATTATCGCTGTATAAGATAGTGTGGATAAGAAAATTAATACCCTATTTAAGACATCTTAAGGTAAAATATCTAAGACCAGAAGCTCAAAAACCATACCCTGACTAGCGGCACATACCCATATAGCAAATATATGGGAGTACCCCCGCGGGCGTAGTAACAATACAACCAGTTCAAAGTGAAGCACATGCAGGTGAAAAAACTAGCGATGAATACAACTTGTTTGGACAAGGAAGTTTAAGTAATGAATCATCTATTGATGAAATTTCAAGTAGTGAAGATAGCAGCATCTTTGAAGCTTTCGCGCATAGACATAATGAGTAAAGTAGAATTTTCACGGGTAAAACGCGTAAAAATGAAAAGAGCATGACGTTTCAGCTATGCTGCTGATAGCCTTAATCAGATGGATTGTGAGTGTGTGAAGTGTGTGTATGCAAATATATGAAGGAAGTCAGTGAAGCGGTGAACGGTTATAGGTTATTGTTCTCTAATCTGGTTGTCATGGCGATGGTAGTACGAGTTGCTGGAGGATTTGATTAATCTGGTCCAGGTAGAACTAAGGCGATAGGAGTCTTCTCTGTTGAAGTTGCTGGGTCTTTTGTAGGTTTCAATGGATTCTTTGATGAGTCTAGGGTAGTACTGAGGTGTCTTGGCAAGAACTTGAACAGAATTAAAATCAATGGTGTGAGATGGGTTATCGTGAGCGTGGTCAGCAATGGCAGAAAGATAGTACTGTCCGTTAGTAGTTTGTCGTTTGTGTTCTTTAATGCAGCAATGGATGGTACGTCCAGTCTGTCCCACGTAGCATTTACCGCAATCACAGTTGACGAGGTAGATTCCTTCAGTCTGTAATAGAGGTAGTGCGTCTTTGTAGGGTCGAAGATGTTGGCGGACTTTATGAACGGTGTTGTATGCGACACGTATGTTGTTTTTGCGAAGAAGCTTGCCGATGTGGTCAGTGGTGTTGGCGATGTATGGAAGGCAGGCGAAACCAACAGGTTTGTCTTCTGTAGTAGAGTCTGTTCTGTTCTTGGTGGAGGTAAAGTGAAAAATCTGTCTGTTGTGATATCCGTTTTTTTGAGAGCGTTGATGACTGTTTCCTTCTCTTTATCAACATTAGCTGCATAGTGGAATAATGTTTGCGCGGTGAAAGAGTGTAGAAATAAGAGACATCTGTTCAACATCCAAGAAAGGGAGGCGTCCATCGTTCTATCTCCATAGTAAAGCGTATGCTGGGGTGTTGACTGTTGAGAAAGAGAAGGCAGGCATCAAGTCGTGAGATAGAACAATCATGTATTCCTTTCATGGATGTCAACAGAAACTAGAGAATGGTAATTTGCTTTAAAATAACTTAGAATTTTTGATTTTTAGTAGAATTAACAAAACAGAAATCTGTCAAATAAAGTTGGGATCATGAAAATCGGTCAAATTTAAATAAAAGACTCACTTTTGAAGATTTGTATAGCTTCTGCTGCGATATGTAAAAAGGCATTTTAGATGTTTTCCCCATGTTTTCTTTGTGATATCTTCTATTTTTTCAAAGTATCGCTCAAAGAGCTCAGACATACAAGCCGGTAAAGGAAAGGAGCATGATCAATGGCCTGATGGTAATAACTGCACTTTGGTGAAGTTCTTTGGTGGGCACAGCTCCTTGTTAACAGCCATTGCATGTATGCTGCCATGCAAACCGGTTATGTAGCCGTAAAACTTGTCTTGGGCATCGCTTGTCATCTTCATAAAAAATTCCATGCATCTCACAGAGACTTACAGTGCGACTACTCCAACCAAAGCCAGACATACAAATTTTCATGTAAATTATCCAATCACGATTGAGTATATAAACAATAGAATCGGACAGATGTTTGAAATTTCGCTTAAAATGCACAGAATTTGCTTTGTTTGTGTACGAATTATATTGACATTGAGCAAGAAGCATCGTATGCTGTAGAAACTCGCAACAAATCTGTCGTTGAGTGTCAAAAATGAACATTGAAAATTATCTGAAAATTTGTTTGGGTGGCTTTGGTTGGGGTAGTCGCACTGTAAAAGCAGCTGTCTTTCATCCTCATCTAGAAGTTCTGCTAATTTGATTGTAATGAGCAATGGCCTTCTAAAGTCAGTGTCCCTCATTTTTTCTTTGTTATTAAAGATTAATGTTGTTGCCTCCTTAAGTGATATTAGTGTACCAACATCATTAATGTGTTGTGGCAGTTCTTTCGGATGATGGTATCAATGTGATTGAGACACGTGTGTAATGGCTCAAAGAAGAGAACCTCATAATCCTGCAGGTTAAGATCAGTAACAGCCAAGTCATTTTCTCCATGAAGTAAAGCAGGAACGTTCGTTGTTCCCCCTAAGGCATTGGCTAGCCTTTCTTCTAACTCCTTTTCGATTCCAGTGGAATCTATTTTTCTTGCTTGCAACTCTTTTCTAAGCTCATCAACTTTTAGCTTTTGAAAAGGCTCAACTACTCCATTGGTCTTACCATATACTCCATCTAGTACCAATTGTTGCTTCTCGTGAAGTGTTCTATAACGTCTATATGCCACTCACTTGCACTTCTTAAGTCACCATCACATCTAGGGCAATCCCTGTGTCCATCCTTCTGAGTGCCATCTTCATACTCTGTGGCTGGGTTACCTCCTTTCATGAATCTCATTTTGTCCTCTATTTGGATAGTATTTTCAGAGACTGGATCTTTTAATGCCATTAAACACTCTCTCCTTGTAAGGACAAATAGAAGTTAGTCTTGAATGGTTGACTTACTAACACCAAGCATGTAAAGATGAGGTGACTCAACATGGGACTTGGATGTCGTTACAGATGCCATGCTTATCCTGGGACTCTTGCTTTGTTAGATGTATGGCTGGGTCATACAATTCTCTAACCAGAAAAAGCATGAAGCCTGAATTTGCAATGCTTGAGTGGTCATGCCACATCAGCCAGTGTCTCTTGCGTTCCGGTGAAATCTAATTTTTGATTGGTTCTTCATCTCTTCCATTGTATTTCGACCAATTAAGAATTTCAAATGTAATTTGCACTGTATTCACAAACTTTTGTACTGAATTACAGATTTTTGCATTGAATTACACTCAGTTGACCGATTGGCCCCTAGCCGTCACGTGGTATAAATGGTAAAAAAGTTCGGACATTGTTGTCTGACTGACGTACATGTATACTAACTTTTGAACAAATTATCTACTTGAATTATTAATTTGTCTGTCTAAATATAACGAAAATCTTGTTATTTAACCCTAATTTAAAATAACATTGCTGTTTTTAAGCAGAAAAACATATCAAAACATATTGAAAATTTGTTCAAAAGTTAGTGCATTCATACTGCAGTTGGACAACAATGTTCGAACATTTTCGTGACCGTAAAACAATGTAGCTCAAATTACACCACGAAATGGCTAGGGGTCAATCGGTGAGTTGAACTACACTGCTTTCAGCCAATCAAAATCGAGCAATTTTTTCATGTGTATTATTTCTTTTCTTAATTTTAGTTAAATAGCATGTAATTTGTTTTCTTCATATTGATAGATAGTTTATTTGTTTTAAACCAAATGTCAAATGTCACCAAACCGAATGTCAAATGTCACCAAACCGAATGTCAAATATCAAATAGGCCACTTTCGAGGTGTCGAAAATTTGTGCATGAAGGCGAGGCTTCATGCGAAATCCCGCTTGTTGGCGTGAAACGACTGTCAATTCTTTGACTTTTTCTGTTGCTTAAAAGTATATTTTTACGAGTGAAATGCGAACAAGTCATACTCAAGCACGTTAAGGCCTGGGTCATATGAGACTAATCCAAAAAATTAAAACTTAGAAATATCTCTACTAATATTTAATGTACTAAAGTATGTTTTGGACCCATAGTGACAATTAGGTTCCTTAACATTTTAATCCA
>JAAAQI020200771.1:0-21265 GCA_011800005.2 Stichodactyla mertensii
CTAATTATTCACTCATGATTGTAAGCTGCGCGGCTGCCTATGGCGCCTTAAAAAATGCAGTCTGTAAAAATTCACATAAATCATTGTAAAGCGCCTTTGATTATATCCACATAGAAAAGACGCTATATAAATCATAAATCATTTCAAATCATTTTAAACTAATCTCATTAATATTCCTTGCCACATTTTCCTTGTTGTCTGTCTACACAAGCAAATTTCATCCTTGACAATGTTTCTTGTCAAGGAAAAGCTAGCATGCGAGCTTTTTCTCGTCAAGGAAAAATTGTTCTTTTTACCCCATCTACATGAGCAATTTTTCCTTGTCCAGGAAAACCTTGTTCGTGTAGATGCGGCTTTATATTGGGCCCCCTGTGTCAAGTGCCCATGATGCACCACGTGCACTGCTTTTCTTTTCAATCATTAGCCGGGCAAGATGGCCTCCAACAACATGGGAAACGATAGCGGGTCTAATTCAGGGCGAATAGACGTCGACAACCCACCTTTCTCAAGAGTATTTGTGGTATGTAGTAAAAGGCACACGTCCGAAGACATGAGAGGGGCTTTTGAACCTTACGGAACCATAGAAGACATCTGGATGGTTAAAGACAAGACGACGAAAGAAAATCGCGGGGTTTGCTATATCAAGTTCGAGAAAGCTTCCTCGGCAGCTATGGCCTGTGAAGCAGTGGATGGAAAACAAATTGGTGACGACCCTAAACCCATTAAGGTAATAGCTTAAAGATGGTGGCACTCTTTTTCAAAAGTAGGGAATTTCTGTGGTTTGTATAGGAGATGAAAGGGCTGGTGTTTGTGTGCGTATAGCGATACGTGGAGGTCGTTAGACATCTCTCCACATGTGGTGGTATGACAGTACATGTGCGCCTTTTAACAACTTTTCCCTAAGGTAATAAAGATAATTCCAAGTATCAATATCCTATAGACTACACTAGACCCCTTTGCCCTTTTCTGTTAGGCTTCGTTCATAAAAATGATATAATACGATGCGTAAAACATTTTACAAGCGGGCGTCACCAAAAAACGTTCACTTTCCAAGCCTGGAAGTCCGTGACTGTCTTAATAATTGATGTGGATAACCATTTTTCTCGCTTTCTTTACAAAAAAGCTACAATTATCCTATACATAAGTCACTATGAAACAAAGACACAGATAAGTTGTTTTTATTTTTCAAGTGTTAAGCCCTCTAAGATTAGTAATAGTCTCTCAGTTTCGAATACAAATGAAAAAAGGTTGCATAAGGGTTGTTTCTCGATTTTATTTTTGATATTCGTTGCCAATAAACTCGTGGGTTGTTTCGAGTAATTAATTTTTTAAGTAAAAGAATACTCTCTTTATTTTGAAGGCGCTATATATCGTAGTATTTTCTTATTATGCAATATATTTCCCCAAAAGGAAGTCGCTCGTCCACGCTAGAAGTATAATTGTTTTGGAATTTTAGAACTCGTTGAACAAATTCTGTAGGTTGCGAAGAATAAATTTTTCGCTTCCTTTTTTCAATCTATTGAAGGAAGTCTTTAAATATTCATTAAAATGCTTTGGTGCCTTTATTGTATTAACTTGGTATTTTTTATTCCTGATTCATGTGTTTTCTATTTTCTAAATGAATTTATCTTCTGTAAATGTGCTACAGGAATTTTTTTTGCTCACTTATTGAATGTTCTGACAAACATGTATCCAAGGAGTTTAATAACCCCGAAGTTCATAAGGAGAAAACTGGATTAAGTTAGCTAGTGGTATTCAGTAAGGTATTTTGTGTGGGCTCAATTCTTTTTTGCTTTGCTATCTAAAGATACTTCAGTTTTTAGTAGGTAATTGTTTAAAAAGATCTATATATTTGTTTATTTATTTTTGGATTGCATATTGTTTACTTTTTTTGTGAAGCATAATGTACATCTGTGTTTATTCACACAGCAGTTTTCAGCAGAGTCATTAAATAGTTTATTGCTGTATTTGAAATGAAATTTCTGAACAAAGAATAAGATATTCCACCAGTTTTATCTTATCATCCAGACACTTTGATGAAGAAAAACCAAGCAATGAACTTCAATTGAATGAATGTCTGGCATGGTTTTACTTTTATTAAATCATGGGTAGCCAAATGAGTTGTAAACAACTTGACAATAAACCATCATCATCTAGATTCTAGCTTAAGTCAAGCATGGGTTTCATAGTGGTAAATGTTTGATAATTGCAGACACCACATGTGAATTGAGTTTGCTGGATATGTTGTTCTCTTACCTCAATGGAGTTTCTCTGGGTTCTCCCACTTTACTCCAAACACAGAAATCAACATGTGAGTTGTGTGTGGTATGCAAGAATATAACATTAGAGTCGATGTTCTTGGGTGTAAATATGTATTTGCACTTCTCAATACTCATTTTAACATACATACATACATACTACATACATACATGCATACATCGTTTATTTAACAAAGCAGGTTAGTTTAAGGGCAGCAAAAGCTGATGTGGACCTGCAAACTATCAATTGAATACAAATATATATACATATATAAGTTAAATACAATAGAAAAATAATAGAAAAAACCCTTGCTCCCTTTAGCCTACAATGAGCCTGAGTATTAGGATAAAATAGGGCATTTACAAAAGGAATAAAAGGAAATATTTGTTTAATACCAGCTTCACATCAGTGTTATTACCAGTGGACTAAAATCCATTTTAGGATGCAAAATGTACCAGTGCTTTATAAAGTTATTATAATATACGGTAGAATGTAGTGGTATTGCATGAGAAAGTCCCAAAGAAATTCTGTTTACATCTAGCTTAGCAGATCACAAGTGACTGTTAAATACTCTTGTCATTAAGACCTCTCTTGTTAAACAGAGAAAAAATGAAAATCAGAGAGGTTTTTATGCTAATTGTTGCACGTTAGACTCAGTTCCGATGTCATGCCGTGCTGAATTCAATGTAAATGAAATGATATTGAGTAGAAACAAATAATTTGACTAATTTGCATTAGATTTGATGTGGCAATGTCTGAACTGGGTCTTAGGTGTCTGTTAAAAGTCTAATCAAATTCTATGATATATAAAATAAGGCAGTGTTACTTGTTCAGGATTATAGAAGAGTTGAATGCTTATCCTGAGACTTCAATTTATTACAGTTTTTATTTTCACATTGTAACCAATATCATATATTGGGCTTTTCAACTTAGCTTCACCATATGATACATGATATGTACATGAAAAGTTGTAATACAACTAGGTACTCCCAAAAGACAAATCAAAATACAAACAGACAAGTAAAATTACACATCTGTATTGCACAACCTTTTGTGAAATAAACTGTTTTTAATTCAACAAGTGAGGATGTTGCAAAATTGGTTTAAATAAAACAATGCCAACAGACTGTGCAAGCCCAATGCTTGTTTGTTTACTCAATGGCCTGTATTTGTAATCAAAAAGCACAGATTTAATAGATATCCTTTGATAAATTGTGCTTAATCTTGTTTCTATAAAATGCTGTTTTAAAGGCATCTAAGATGATGTTTCATTCCTTCTTTCACTTTATTCCTGTTTTAAAAGGACAGCAAAAGGTCTAGAGTAAATAATATTCAAGGTGTAGTTAAACAGCTGGAGAATGTCACTTCCTTCTCTCAGTACCTTTTGAGAAATAAATATATTAAAATTATTTTCAACATAGTTTGGACATTTTAATTCAAAACTGGAGCTATTTTATTTTTTATGGAAACCATGCTGAGTGCCATGTGTGTAAAATACCAAAACAACCAAAAACTACTAACAGAATTCACAGTACAAACAAATATCAAAGAATTCATGTGATCAAAATATGTTATAAAGCTAGAAGCATAAACAGTAATTTTCTAATTTGCTTTTTAACACTGAAATAAATATGAAATGTGAATGATATATTTGAATAATTTTCTACTAGCCTTGGGGAATTTACTGAAGCCATAAATATGGATGTTGTGAATGACCCGGTTTATCTAAAGATATGTACAGGTGGACTTGAGGAGGTTTGTATATTGGCCTTCAGAAAACCATCTAATGTGGTCCCAAACAAGAAATAATTCTACATGTAAATAGATCCGATGAAAGTCTCTATTCCTTTTAGATTATACCACATATCTCTAATAAGAGTAATAAGATGTACAGTAAGTATTTAGTACTACAAATCAAGATGCGTCTCCAAAATGGTGGTCACAAATACAAATGGGTTAAAATTAAACTGAGTGAAAAACTTATACCAGCACTAGAAAGAGCACCTTAGGTTTAGTAACCTTACAAAGATTCATTATGTCAGGTGTTATATCAGCTGAGAAAATGTAAGTTGAAAATTGACAAATTTATGGGGTATAACCCATTCAAACATCTGTAAATTTGTCAATTTTCAACTCACGTTTTCTATGCCGATGTAACACCTGACATAATGAATCTTTGTAGGGTTATTAAAATAAAGGTGCTCTTTCTAGTACTGGTATATGTTTTTATTTTTAACTATTTTTTAACGAATTTGTGGCCACCATTTGGAGAAGGCTTTATTGTATATTCTCATTTATGTCAGAGTTTATTTCATTTCAGTGAAAAAAGAATACAAAAAATTATAAACTAAAACATAAATTTAATTACATTGTTAACTTACATTGACATGAAATATCAAAAAAGGCATTTTTAGAATATACAGAAAACTATAAATTTTGTATATTGAGAGAATGTAATCAATAAATGGCTCAAAAAATATATTTTCTTATCTAAGTATTTAGCATAATAAAGCCCAACTTTATGAACATGACATATTACACTTCAATTTTCCAAGCATTACATATTCAAAGCTCTAACACCTTTCAATATTGTTTTAAATTGTACCAACAAGATCCATTTATGCCACTTGTTAAAGCTCTTCTGAAAAATAGATTTAGACTCTTAGAACAGACCAATTAACACATATGAATAATTTGAAGATTTCAAAATCTTTTTAACACCAGAACGGAAAATGTAAAAGTGTAAGATAGTTATATTATCTTGAAATTGCAAGTATATAAGTCCTATAGACCTAATTGGCTAATGCATTGCTATGTACGTTTTGACCCAATTCAAAACCTCTGGGAATAAGAACTTTTGTTCCATTGCATTTTCACATGCAAATACAAAAGACAAAGAATCTTATTCCCAAAAGATTTGAAGTGGGTTGAAACGTACATAGCAACATGTTAGCCGATTACATGTAGGTCTATTGCAAAGCATTGACAGAAATGGGGGGAAATGATTTTGAATCATTCCTTTTCAGATAACACTGTGTTACAATACTTAAATAAGATGATAGGTACATTAAAATGGGGTACTCAGTTCTGAAGTAATAGCGTTAGTGAAATAATATCAAGTTTGGATATGCTTTATATTTTATTTCCTCTCATCTCTTAAAAGAAAATATTACTTTGGATTGCAAATGTGATTGAATTTTTTCTGGTATCCCCCATTTTAAAAATTTTGAACATTTAAATTCCAAGGTTACATAAGATGGAAAATTCTAGTGTCACCTTATTCCTGTTAGACTTAAATGTAGGATTTATTTACAGAATAAGGGGTATAGCAGGTGACTGGGCACAGGATCACTTCATATGGTTAATATATTTAGAGTTTCAGTATGTGTTATGTGAAAAAGTACAGGTTTTTGTGTCTCATGATTTTTTTAAAATCTCCAATAAGCAATTGATTCAGTGGTTTTTTGTTCATTCTTATTTTTTACATACATGTAATGTTTTCAGATAACCTGATTCCAATAGTGCTTTTATTTCCATTAAGCCATTTACTTCAAACCATGTATTAAAAATGATCTTTGGAAACTTAATCTTACCAATTGAAAACTAATCTGGTCAGCATCATTATTAGGTGAAATCTTGTTGCTTTCTTTTATATCTTAAATATTATGATCCATCAAGAAAATTAGTTCACAGGCTTTGTGTCTGTGATGTCATAAGCACCCTGTTTCAGTGCAGGTGGTCGGTCTTCTATTGAAGTACCTTTGACCAATACCTTTAAATAATATAAGATTTAGTCTGACTCATCAACAGGTATTAAGAAAATGATCGCAGTTGAAAGACTCATTCTTATTTGAAAGCAGCCACGGGGAAGAGCTTGAATACACTTCAAACATAGAAGTTCTTAGCAGTATATTTCTTGTAGTGTATATGATAAAGAGTGGAATATGAACTTTCACAGAAGAAGACATATTGGCTTTGGTTTTCATCTCAAGGTACTCTTGATTTTTAATGTCTGTTCAAGATTTTTGTGTTTTTCATCCTTGAATGGCCTTGTCTTTGAAGGAAACAAGTGTTGATGACACAAATTCTCTATATGTCTACTGTTTCTCTTTTCACATTCTCAAAATGTCATTAGTTTTCCATGTTTCATTGACTTCTATGTTTTTCTCTTTTCACATTTCTTATATTACCATCTATGATAACCTTTGTAAATCTGAACATTTGCATATTTGTCAGTCAATTTTTTTGAAATATTTCCTTTCAACATAAAACTTTCATTGATAAGCCTGAAAATTTATTTTTCTCATTGGTCTTAGTTCATTTTATCATGTTATTTTATTTAATCCAAGACTATTTCTAAAGTTAATTTTATAATGTTTAAACTATGCTTTGATGTCATATGAAATAACATGCAACCTTGTGTTGCTCTAACTAGTAGTGAGCTATTACAGGAGGAAAAAACAAAAAATGTATTAATAAAACACTGTGAGAATCTCATTTTTCCAAAAGAATTTGAACAGAAACACCATTTAGTCTGTAAGATTCAAGATACACTAAGAAGTGTGTGTGTGTTTTTTTGTTTTTTGTTTTTCAAGAAAGGAATTCTAGAGCTTTCTATCATTCACTAGCCTAGGTGGTTGTTGCATTTTGAAATTGAAAGTATCAAACACTTTCTAAAGGTGTCACCATCAGAAGGGTCAGAAATTATCTTAATAGTTTGTAGAATTTATATATTCCTCCAAGCAATAAGAAGCAATCTGATTATTAACTAGGACCAAGCACTGATAAAGCAGATTTCGTATGACTGTGAAAAAGTCGCGGCACGAACACGGCGCGGACATGGTCAAGACGCGGCAAGGAACTTTGGAGTTCTAGAAAACATCACGGTCGCGGCAAGGCACGCTTACGGCAAGGACCGTGCCGCGACTTTTTCACTGTCATATGAAATCTGCTCTAACCATAGGAGTGTGTTGGGCATTTTCAACTCTCTCAAGGTGTTATATATAATCATTCTTAAAAGTATTCCTAACACTTTCACTTTACTCTGACATTTACTCTTTAAGACTTTAACTTTTCACAAATATATTTATTTTCACATTCACTGGCATTTTTGGATAAAAATGTGTCTGAAGTGGAGTTCTGAAAAGCATTAAAAGATCTTTACTTATTTACCTTATTTTAAGGAATTTTTCTTTTACTAATTAAATTTATTCAAGTGAATGGTGTTTATGAAATAATTATTCTTTATTTTCATTTGGTGAAGTTTATCATAACTTTGATTGTAAATCTTATAATTCAGCTTTCTATTTTGCTATACATGGGTGGTATAATTGTAAAATGATTGCCCTCTACCACAGAGCATGAATTTAACTTTTGAAACCACTAGCAAAACGTTGCTAGTAAGTTATATTTTCACTAGCAAAAATTTCAAAGTCCATCATCACAGACATTACAGTACATGCTGCAGAAATGGCATAGATTTCTAATTCTAAACTTATCAATCCTTTCAATTTCCTGGCAGTGGTTATACTCTCAAAACGTTGCTTTAAACACAAAATTTCACTCTTTTTTTGCAAGTGTATGAGTGTTAAATTCAGTGGTATGGGCCAGGTCATTGGTTTGACCCCTTTGGACACCACAAGTGGACTGATCACAAGTTATTTAAGTTGGATACACTCTCTCATGCCATGAAGGTTTCACCAGTTTTCCTCCTGTTATAAAAATTGACAATGCTTAAAATATTAAATGTAGGGAAAGTAGAACACTTTAAAAGTAAATGAAAGCCTTAAGTCCATACACATAGGCAAAAAAAGAAAGAATAAAAAGACCAACCTCTTCCTGTCCAGTCCAAACAAGCTTGGTCAATAACTGGTTTATTATAGGCTTGGTAAACAAAATTATCAACAGCAGCCTATCTTTTGCGGAGATGTCTGGATGGGAGAAAAAAAACAACCTCTCAGCAATGAATCAAACTGTTCCATTTTCATCTGCACCAGCTTGCCATATAGTAATTACATGTGTTATTTATTTAATAAAGAAATTACCTCAAAAGTTCATAGAAATCTATAGTTTTAGCTAAACATCAATACAGAGGCATATCATACCTCTAACAGCATGAAATGAAGATCAGTAGACTGTACCTTTGTTATTAATAAAGTTATTTCTATGGTATTTTTTTCATGCTTTTGAAATAGATGTTATATAAAAACCTATGTGGGTGGTGGACTGAAACTACCTTTTTCTTATGCTATTAGTGATAGCCATCTAACATAATTATGTCTGCGTTTTTTTAAATTTTAAATTGCATCTTAATCAGTGTTTTATCGGGGTTTTATCACCATAAGACTTCCTTTCCTGTTATTTCTGCTATGAAAAAAAAGTTTAGACAGGGAAAAAAAGAAAAAAACTTTTTTGAAGATAACAAAATTCCAATTTTAAAACTCTCAGAGTACCATTTTAACTAACAGACCCTTCTTCAAAATGGCGGTCACAAATTTCAATGGGTTAAAATTAAACCAAGTGCAAAAACTTATACAGCCACTAGAAAGAGCACCTTTATTTTAGTAACCCTATACAAAGGTTCATTGTCAGATGTTATATTGGCTGTGAAACCTTTAGTTGAAAACTTACAAATTTACAGCCATTTGTAATATTTTTTAAAATAAAATAAAATAATTTTTAATACCTTCAGTCATACAAACGCCTGTTTTGGCATTCAGGGTTAAAGGTGCTTGCTCTTCTAGTTCTGGTATACGTTTTTAATTTCAACTCAGGGGGTGGCCGCCATTTGGAGATGAGTCTGTTAAGCTAAACTACATGTAATATTTTTCTTTCCACGTGTGAGTCATGCCTAATTGAGAAATTTAATTGCCTTCTGAATTTTTTATCTGAAAGATTCATATAAATAGATAAAATCGAAGAAATATATAATTGCACGGAAGGCATAAGGGATTCTAAGAGAGTGTAGTTGTGTGAATTCACATCTGAACAAAGAAACCGTGCTTGAGTGAGTGTTCATAGCTTAAGGAAGTAGCCTTGGAATCAATTGTAGGTTGAAAATTGCAGTAACAACAATGTAAATGAGTAATTTTGAAGATATAATGGTTTTGAATGGCTGTAACAAGTACAGCCGAAACGTTCTTGCCACTCATTAGACTACATGTACATGTGGAAACCTTAAAACATAGCAAAAACATTCTAAAAAAAGTATTTTTGAAATGCCACATTTACTTAAATCTGACAGAACAGACAACTAGTCTGGGTAGTGGTCCCTGTTTACTTTGAGATCGGCAAGAAATCAAGATTAACAGACAACATATTGATTGATCTTAGTGATCATTTGTGCTTGATTTTAGATATCGTTGAAAACGCATGTCATGTTACACCAAATTGAAAAAACGTTGTCGAATTCAAAAAGTTAAATAATCGAATGTGGGATTGAAATGGATTCTGGGTAAACAGTTAAAAAGGCCCATATTGTTGTGGATCTCTAAAATTCGAATTCTCGAGGAAGGGAATTTTCGAGAGTTACTGGCAATGCCCTATGCAAATTAATTGTTTTACAACCAGAGTCCCCCTCGGTGTCACCTTCTATGCCGATTTATCTTTTGAATCTGACAATGTTTCTTCAATTTGGTGTTTATATAATAACATTCAAAAATATATTTATTGTTCTAAAACATATTATACACTTATTTTATTTATAAAAGGAATATCAACTACAGATAAAATCCTCAAAAACATCATTGTAAGACTTTGAGGCAATTTGTGGTCACAGAAAAACTAAACTATAAAAGATGCATTTTAGTTTTAAAACATGTTATACGCTTATTTATACAGTGGATATCAACTACAGATAAAATCCTCAAAAGTAACATTTGTAAGACTTTGAGGCAATTTGTGGTCACAGAAAAACTCTTCAGAGAAGTAAAAACACTTACTGTAAGATAAAGTTTTAGAAGATATGTGTGGCATGACAATTCGGATAAAAATGGAGCCATTTAATTGGTTTTCTGAGCATTCGGTATCCTTGCGGTCTAGAATAGGATTCCTAACCGCTCCACGAAATATCAAATAAGTAATCAGAATTGTAAATGGTGTGAAAAAGAATGCATAGAAAAATGGAAAAATACAGTGGGAAGTCATCCGAATATTTATGTACGTATGTTTTCCCAAGCTGCATACCGTCTGCCATAGACTCTCTCACGCTGCAGTTGTATTTATTCCCGTCAGAGTAAAAACCTTACTTTTTGCCCTGCTTAACTCGTTCTGAAGTGCTTGATTGCGAGGTTCGCCAGACTATTGTTCCAGTCAACATGGCTGCCGGTTGAGAAAGCAGGGCACGAAATTAACTTTTAAATCTACCAGCAAAACCTTGCTAGTAAGTTCTGTTCTCACTAGTAAAAATTTCAAAGGCAGTAGCAAAATTTAAAATCCCTCATGTGGTGGTCATACTCGCAAAACTTAGCTAGTTAACTTTTTTCTTACTCGCTAAATACAAAATTTCACTCGCTTTTTGCGAGTTTGCGAGCGTTAATTTCGTGCCCTGGAAAAGTCTGTTGCTGAATTGTTCGACTCGCTGCTAAGACAGGATTCCACATTGTCATCTTATCCTGTCTTTTTCTTATTTCTTTAGGCAATGATTGCTCAATCCAAACATTCAGGATCAAAGATGGACTTTCATGACCCAACTACCATGACTCGTCTGTTTGTGATCTGCCCAAAGGACTACTCAGACGAAGACTTGCGGTCCAAGTTCGAGAACTTTGGAGACCTAGAATATGTACAGATCGTTCGTGACCACAAGACAAGAGAAAACAAAGGATACGGATATGTTAAGTTTAGTAAAGCCTCCACTGCGTCCTTAGCTCTTGAGAACTGTGACAAAGCTCTAAAAGCAGTGTGGGCCGAGCCGAAGTCCTCGAAAGTCTCCAGATACGCTGCTGTTGCGGCTTCTTCCGTTGCCACAGCATTCGCCCCCCCAAACCCTTTCCTTGACCAGGGAATCTTCTCTGCAGCCATCCCACAAGCACAGCCAGCCCTGCAGCAACCAATGGAATTCTTTACCAGCCAGTCAGGCGCCAATGCAGCGGCATCCGCTGTAGCAGAATCCATAACGTCTTCACATACACCTACTAGATTATTTGTCATAGTATCGGTGTCCTTGACCCAAGAACAAGTGGCTCGGTTATTCGATATTATTCCAGGGATGCAAGTCTGTGATCTGAAGCGCAACTACAACACCGGGGAGTCCAAAGGTTTTGCTTATGTCACCTACAACTCCGTGGGCTCTGCCATCTATGCCAAAGAAAAGTTAAATGGCTTTGAGTATCCTCCTGGGTCAAAACTTGTCATAAAGTACGCTGAGGATCCCCCGTCAAGCCGCAGTAATTCAGAATCTGGATCGTCATATAACGTGTTTGGTTCCAAGTCGTCAATTCCTGGTGCCACTCCTGCTACGGCTTCATTTAGTCTTGATAATAGTCAACTCTACACTACTGCAGCTCTCCCTGCACCGGTCCCTCTAGCAGATGAGAACTCAGAAGTGGCGTCGCGGTTATTCATAGTCTGCAACCCCGCACCACCGCCTGACCAGGTTCTAAAAGACGTGTTCAGTCGATTTGGTAACCTGATTGATGTTTATATGATGAAAGACAGAAATTTTGGATACGCCAAGTTCGCGTCCAAAGATTCTGCCGACGTAGCCATCGAAGGACTTCATGGACACCAAGTTTTAGGGATGAAGCTTAAAGTTATGCATGCAGATCCTCCGAAGAACGAGGCCTCGAGAAAGCGACCTCGCACATAAGGCAAGGCCAAGCAACGTCCAAATCGCCTGCGCGTGTGTTAAAAATCATCCACAAGGAAAAGTACCTGTTTTTCCAGGTAATGTAACAATATTTAGACTTTGTGAGTTGGAAGGGAAAATATAAAAAAGTGGACAGAAAACAACATACTTGGAAAATCCCAAAACAACAGAACTGTGTGCAACCTTCGGTAATAAACATTAATAAAAACACATGGTCACACTCTCTTGACGTGCCACTCCACACAGACGACGTCAATTCACGACGACGAGAGGTTGATGGGAAATGTAGTACAGACGACTTGACATCTGGGATGGACTACATGACAGGCTGGACTGGACTGGAAATACACATGGGGACATACGCACAGTGTTTGTGGAGACTTATTTCAGTTCACACAACGTTGAAGGGAAGGACTGTGGCGATTGCGCTTGCAGGAACATGCGGACGAGTGAATAAGACGCTGATTATACTAATGCTGTGTTGGGGGTGCCAAGAATTTTGAAATAGTCTGCAAAATTACCTTGAAACTATATATATATACGTTTAATAATTTATTCCAGCCATCCAAATGTACATCAAGGTTGAATGTACAATAACAACGATTTTTCTGGATTGTTTCTCAAATTTGTCTTGTTTGAATAGTTATGAAATAGTTGTGATAGTCTTGTAAAAAGAAAAAAAAGAGTGTTGCGGCTGTATACTAGCGTTTCCAAGGCTCAGCATGTTAATGAATGATGTATCATATTTTGGATAGAGTGAATTTCTATGTTTGGTATTGTTTAATACTCGAGTTCCAATACAAACATGAAATATTCATCCACAGCGTTATTTGTATCGTCATTCTCTTATTGATATTCTTCCGCCCGTGCAAACGAACCAGTTGCTTCAGCCAATACTTAGTACCCGAATATCGCGACAAACAAGATTCGTTGTATCGTTAAAAGCAATTCTCGTTTATATTCTATCGAAAATATTTGCTTACCTAAAGACTGGCCAATCATTCAACGGATGAAAGAATTTTAGGCCCTGTGCACATGACGGGAAAGATTGACCCTATTTCTAGGACTAACTCCATAATTTGTAATCCAGGGTTCGTACGGGTTTTGGAAAGTCTTAAAAAATTTTGAAAATTGATAATGCATTTTTCCAGGACCTTGAAAGTTTTGGAAAATTGATTTTTGGTCCGCTAGGCTATGGAAAAGTTATGGATTTTTTGTAGCTTGTCCAGCTTATACCTTACAAAGAATTGTTTTCGTTGTAAAGCGCCGAAGATTTTCCTGTCAGCACTGTACGTGTGAAGTAAATGTATGTCAAATGTTTCAGATCCATGAATTTGGCTTTATTTTTGTGCTTTGTGTGGTTTTGGAAATTTAAGTCGAAGGGCTTTGGAAAGTTTTGGAAAAGTGTTGCTGTACGAACCCTGGTAATCCCCCGAGCTGATAAACTCACAAGCAACAGACTTGTCCTTTGCACCAGGGTCACCCTATTATCCGTTTACACGTGACGTCATCACGGTCATGTTGGTGTTATTTAACAAAAGATTTCTCATTTGGTCCTTTGGTCTGTACCACCACCATTGTCGTCATGACCTAGTGTTTTGATCGTCTTGTTGATGGCTGAATGATAAACAACGTCAGTGAATAACCGTTATCAAATTTTTCGTTTTTTACGTGTAAGGAAAACTGATTCTTCAGTTGTCGTTTGTTTGTTTGTTTGTTTTTTCGCTCGAGACAGATTCGTGGCAACCAAAGAATCGAAAAACGAATTATAAAGGGACTGTTATTATTAGCGCCACTTTTGTCATGGTCCCTGGGCCTCCTACCGATATGTTCGTCTATACTTATTTCAAAAAACGTCGCGGAAAAGATTGACAATTGACAGTAGGAGACCGCAAGGGACGTCGGTACTTTTGATTGTAATTAATTTATTCATGGTTTCACTTGATACCGCGGTACAACTTTCCATGCTGTCTTCAGTTCTGCAGATTATGTGTGTCTGGTGGTGTTCTCATGTGGTTCTCATGTTATTCGAGTTTAATTTACCAACATCCTTGTAACCTCCTATTGTCAATTACCAATCGATGCCGGGACAATGTTTTTAAAAATAAGTTTATTTTTTCCTCAATCGTTTCAATTGAGAGTCGTTTATTTTGAGAATTTGTGGACCAAATCTTTTGATGAAATCTTAGCCGTGTCGTGATAAAGATCTTATGAGCACATGGTCTTGGACCCTGTTTTTCATCCCACGTGACTTTGGTTCTAAATTAATTTTACATTCATTGCCTTAGAAAGAGACACCGACTCGGAGATCACAATACATCATTCAAAAAAAATTATCCTTGTCATACTTGAAAAGCGACGCTTTTCTGTAAAGGCTACTTTACGTAAAAACGCGTTGGTTTAACCTGGTCTTGGCTTCCACAAGACTATTTTCATATAGGTCATCTACCGCCTCGACTCGAGCCGCTCATTCAGCATTCACAAGACAACTCTTCTTGAAATAATGAAAAGAATTTATCATTACATTTCTTCCTGGGGATCGTTCTTCTTTCTTGTCTACTTTATGCCGGATAAGTACGGAGACTCAAGGTGCAACTCCATTTCCTGTAAAACATTTTCCCTCTTTGCCTAAACTATTTTAGCTTGAATATCTGAGTAATCAGTCTGCCGACTTTCGTTTATCGCGCTGCCATCGGATTTACCTTTTTACCTTTTTTTTTTCTCGGCAACCGATTCTTTTTTAGCCGCTTTTGCTTCTAATCTCAGGAAGAATTAACTCGGGAGGGGAGTTAATGATGTGGGGTGCAGCTTGGGGGTTAATGATGTGGGGTGCAGCTTGCCATTTGTTATTCCTTAAACTTTTTGTTTATCGAATCCTGATAAGATCAAAGAAAGCCTCTATTAAGAATACCTTTTTTTTCTCGTACATTCGATACAGAAATATTCCCGGACATGGAATCTGTTAGTGATAGATATTTCAATGTGCGTGCTAAATTATTAAAATGCTATTTATTTGCTGGAACACACCAGAAATAAGAATTTGGCGATAAACGAAAACGATTTCCTATTAACTAGTTTTGCATATTCATATCTTATCACTCGAACCCGACCCTAATATTACATTGCTTCTCAAAATGAATGTAGAAAATGAATATGTTCCCTGGAACGATTAGATTGTTTTGGATCAAATTTTTTGCGGCTTTTCCATCTGTTTGATAAAAATGATAAAAGATCGACGCAGTCGGTTTATTCAATATAATCTCACGGTCTCATGCTAAGCCGCGAGTTCATCAACGAGCTTAGGCAATGAATTATGGTTTATTTATTAATGCAAGGGGCTCTTGTCAACTGCAAACTAACTTGGTTTCACACATTTGACTTAATCCTACTCTTATAGAAGTGAGCCCTGGTAATAGACGTCTTGCAGCAATTCCCAAAGCAGTCAATTTGGAGGACAAAACAGCAGAATTTTATTCTCCTGGGAAACGAAAACCCAAGAATTGAACTGCTTTGGGAATAGTCGTTTTCTGAGATGCGGGAGCGTTTTCATGAAATATCGCGGGCAGACTTGAAAGCGAGGCAATGGAGGCTGCAAATCGACTATAGACCGTTTTCTAAAGGTTGCGTGCCCATCCAGTCTTGACGGGCCACAAAACTGAAAAACGCAAATTCAGTAAAATTGAGAAACCAATTTTATATTTCCGAAATCCTTAGTAAATCCTTACCGCTTGATAGTAGAGCATGTATGTCATTCTCGTCAAAGCAGCCCCTCCCTCTCCGCTGCACGTGATTTAAAGAGGAGATTAATCAATCTCATGAATTCTTATCGCCAAATTCCTTGGATGAGCGCGCAACCTTGAGAAAAAAGTTATTGAGGTTTTTCATGTGACGCCACGGTGTCAAGTAATTTGTTTTATCTGGAAAAGGAGTTTACAGTCAAATTTGTTTTATCTGGAAAAGGAGTTTACAGTCAAATTTGTTTTATCTGGAAAAGGAGTTTACAGTCAAATTTGTCATATAGATATTGGTAAAAGTGTGAAGTTTCATGAAGTTATTCAGAATCCAGAGAAGAGGTGAATTTTTGAACCTTGGAATTTTTACAAAGAAAAGTACGCTGGCAGGCAAATTTTGTCTGCCAACACACATTTCTTTGTAAAATTTCGGGTTTTTGAAAAATTGTCTTCGATAGTTTACGTGTAATCTCCACGAAATTTCGCACTGTTACTAATATCTGTAGGATAAATTTAACAGTAAACCCCTTTTTTTCAAATAAAACAAATTTCTCGCAAGCGTGACATCATGAAAAACCTCAACAAAAGACTTTAAAATACAAAACGATTACAAGTAAAGAAAAATCTTTATTGCGTCAACGTTGGTTAATTTAGTCTTCGAGGCTTGGTACTTAACCGGTTGCTCCTATTCTTGGATCCATGTGACGCCATGGCCGCAATCAGTGTTAGAGGACTTAAAAGATTTGATATTGAGTTCTTTTGTTTTATCATCCAACATGGTGTAGCGGTCGCGTCTTTTGTTGCGCTCTTTTCTATGAATGCAAACTGGCTATCACTTTGGTGAGTGGAATTAGCAGTATAAACCTCTTATTTCTCTATTTCTCTTTTTCTTTTGCAGAAAGGGTTTTTGTATTAAAATATTTTTAAAAACTAAATTTTCATTTGCCCTTATCCTCCTCAGTTTTAATTAGCATGAATATTAAGAAAGGTCTATATGTGTTTGTGGTGAATTTTAAGTTGTTTAATGACGCTCATCGTAGTGGTAGAGGTTTTCCACAGCAATGTAACGCTGGCGCATTGTGGGAATGTGGGAAACGTACGACCTGCAGCGCGTATGCGGTGTGGTATGCCGTAACATTGAATTGGTTTCCCATTGTTTTCGCGCGAATCAACCAATCATAACACGTATTTACGGTAACAGTAAAATACGGCATGGCAAAAGTAGCAGCGACAGTTCGTTTCATTTAGCACACGTAAGAAAGCCGTTCACAGTTCAAGTAATACATTTTTCCTGCTATGCATCGTGGCTTTTGGTTAGTAATTTAATAGCATATTCGTACTAAACATGCGGGTTCGAGTTCAAATTGGCAAGACGACAAACCATGAATACCGGGCGATGTTAAAATGAAATTATCTTTCCTATTGAATGCATATTTCATTGGTATATAATGAGCTAAATGATATAAATGTACCAAATGCTATAAAACCTTAAACTCCTACGCTTTTTCTGTAACGCACAGCAAAAAAGACCTTTCCTGATTTCACTTGAATGACCATGAAACGATGGTCTCAAGTCAAGGTTGGAGTATCATTGTTATTCTTTTGTAAGGCCGATTTATACGGTACGATTTTTGCTCACAATCTGTCGAGTATGCCATCCATCTGCTTACACCAAGTGTTGCGTACCATTTACACGCGAACAACCTTGTGGCGCAGTTGTACGGAACATCTTCATTGTCTCTCGAAGTAATTATTTTTACGGTTTCTGTGTCGCTGAAACTCCTATACTCCGCTGTTATTTTCCTTTCCTTGGCATTATGAGTTTGACGAGAAAGCTTCAAAGTTGTTTACTTCGTCCGCCATTTTGAGTCATGCGCCCTTTTATTTTTACAAAATTCGTCATCTTTCATTTTCTCTGCTACGATTGTCATAAGGTTTTAAGACATTGTTACTTTAAGATCCTACAATTTTGTTCTGTTCGTAAGCACTTCGTAGGGTGGATTTACACGAAGCAATTCGTGTTGCAAGCATGGCGTAAGCAGATCACATGCGACAGTTGTAAGCAAAAGTTGTACCGTGTAAATCGGCATTAATAATTATCTTCATCATGATAAATGATTCTTAACGACTCATATCAAAGCATCTTAAGGCTTGGCTATCATCGTTTCATCATGAATGGCTGCCTTATAACAACCAACCATCTATTGTAAACCATTCAATATGGCTGCCCCGTTTAGCCATAGAGAAAAATGACCATCTGTAGTCAACACCATCCAACGAGTCTGCAACTGTTCTTTGTAGGACTGATTGCGATCTACTTTTCAACCATTTCATTGCGATAGAACCCAATTTCAAACCTAAAACAAGCCACAAAAAAAAAAACTTGTTTTCTCAAACGCATGAATAATTAATGTGGAATCAGAAAATCACCAAGATGTCGGTAGTTTGGATATGTGATGGCTTAATTAACAAAAAATTTGGCCAACGTGCTTTCTGATTTTATCCTAGAGTCATTCATAGTTTGAGAAGCTAGACCAAAGACTTGAAAAAATGTTTCATCCTCTATCAAAACACCTCGAACAGTTTGTTTAAAAAACTCGGTTCTCGTTTTTTTTCAGCCCACTTCTCGGTGTTTGGATATCGGATGAAACACTCTTTCCCGTGTTTGATCTACTACTTTAAAGCTGATTTACACGCTAACGATTGTCGGCCCGATTTTTGATAGGCTTTGTATGGAAAAACGAAAGAATCGGCCCGATTCTGAAAAATCTGTTGCACTGCAACAGATTTTTCTTGGTGGCCCGATTTTTGAAATGAAAAAGAGTGGTAAAAACAATAAAACTCACATCGGGCCGACAAATCGTAGCGTGTAAATCAGCCCTTATACGCCATCAGAGTTTCCAAGAGTTGGAGACATTTCAGTGTAAAGTTTCTGCGTCTGGCTGTCTCAAAGTGAGGTTACACGAGACGATTCGCAGCGACGATTTTTCGCGCAAAAACGTTGCAAGTGATGTTGCAAGCAACATGCTGCCGCGACAGAGATTGCGTTGAAAATTGTCCAGAATGCCATGTTACAGAAGAACAATTTTTCTCGCGTTTTTTGCTGCGAATCGTCTAGTGTAACACTCGCCATCTTTGAGTGCGTAAGAATCGCACGAGGAGAAGCCGAGTTAGACTATTGTTCGAGTGCTTTTAAGCAAAAGTCGTCGTTGCGAATCGTCTCGTATAGTATCACTTTTAGCTTTCCCTGTCAGCAGAGTCAGCTTTTTCCAAGCCAGCTGGGGAAAACAGGACTCTTCTCACAGAGAATCTTAGCCGAGCGCCGGCAGCGCTTTATTTGACATCTGTTCACACGTTCTTTACTGATTTTATATAAATATCTTTACATAGGTTGATATTGAAAGCCCGCCAGTTGAAGGAAGCCGCGGATTAGCCAGTCAGTCGGTCATTATTCAAGCCAAAACAGCTTCAGTGAAGTCATCAAACTGCTGAATATTCTTTTACTAGAGCAATATTTTTTGTGAGAAAACATTTTAAAAATTAATATTTCTTTTGTACTTAGTGAAATGCACTCATTTTTTAAAAATTTGCTACCAATTCATTTTCATATAGAGTAATAGGTTATTCCTGTATTGGTAATTATTTCACAACTTGAATTTTTTATGTTAACAAACATTTACTTAAGGTAAAGCTCAAGCTACGTTGTTAAACCATTTTTAGTACTCGTAAAAGAGTTTCACCAGTTTCTGGGTTGATAAGAATATTCACATTGAATATTTTATTACTGAGTTGTGTGTGGGAGTATTATGTGTGTATATAATATGAAGAGAAAAAATATTTATTGAAAACTACTCAGTTTATATATTAAAATGAATACCATTTGTAAGAAATATGCTGGGTTTTGTTTGCGGTTACTGCTTTGGCCGGGTGATTTGGTTCAATATTATCTTGGATTACTTATTGATTGAGCCAATATTCGAGAAGACAAGTGCCGTAGGATATGAATTGCTTACTCCCTGAAAATCCTCGAACTCAGTGATCAAGAAAAAAGAAATAAGAAAGGAAGAGGGCGCTTAGGGGCTTTTCACATGATACCGGAATGAGTTTTCATTCCGGTGCGAGTTCATCCCGGTTGTCATTTATTTCAGTTTCTATTTCTTTACATGATACAGAGCAAAATTTCATTCCGGAACGAAATGCTCATTCTGGTACGACATTCAGGGGCGTAGCCAGGGAAGTGGCTCAGGCCCCCACCCCAATCCTGTTGGTATTTTTTTTAGCAAATAGGTGCAAAAGACGCTAAATCCATCATTTTCACTCAGCAGTTGCATAAAGAAAGTCATCGTCACGCTGTAGAAACCTAAGTAGTCACGTGATAAGTTCTGAAAATGGGTTTTGCCTCCCCGGCAAATTCTGGCTACGCCCCTGACGTTCTGTACCAGTATCACGTAAACCTGGAACGAGTGGCGCATGCGTACCAGACAGCGGTTCGGTAATACCATATGGGATCGCAGCTGAACTCGTTCTGGCAATTTTTATCCTGTAAGCTAGACCTCTTGTATCTAGTGGGAAAGAAAATAAGATCGCATTGAAGACCACTTGTAGAAAAATGGGAATAAGGAGAAAAGCGAAACCAGTTTTAGAAAATTTTGATTGGATTTCACGCTACTCAGTTCCATGAAGATTAGATTTAATTCATGCAGGATTTATGGTCACTCATGATGCTTTGACAGTTCTCAAATTGCACTCGATCGTCTACGTGGCTCGTGCAATTTTGATCTCTTTCAAAGCATCATTCGAGCCCACAAATCCCAAATTGAACTCGCGTTTATGCGTGATTTCCTATACATTATCGTTGGTGAAACTAAGTAGATCTGGGGTGTTAAAACATGGAGTCATGATTAAAAAAACAGAACTAAGAAAAAAGAATTGACAATGGGTCTGCCATTCAGAAATTTGAAAGAATGTTCCTAACGCTTTGTCGTATATTTTTGCATGGTTTCGCGTTGGCCAAGCTCAACGGAAATTCTTGCGCATGCTCTATCATGTACTACTGCTGGCAGATAACACTTACGTTTAATTTATTTTTTACTGCGATTCTCAATATTCTGCGAACTCGGTAGTTGCAAACTGCCCTTAGAATTTGGTTTTTCACTGCCGCCAGTCAAAAATACGAAAGATGCCGACTGATTATTTTTGATTGACGGCAGCGAAAAACCAATTTCACAACAAGCCGTTGAACTGAGTTCGCAGGCAAGCGCACGTCCATCATTTTACTTTGAACTCGACATGATAAATCCCAAATCTGCAAATTTTTCGCTGCATATAGCTATTTCAATTAACGTTGTCGCTGAAAAAAAGCCTAAAGCCTAAAGGGTTTCTACTATCTATTGTTTACTAACAAACTTTGCTGTAGGCTATCTAAGAAATTAAGGAATATGTGTCCAAGTTTTAGAATTTGCAAGCA
>JAAAQI020200882.1:0-21264 GCA_011800005.2 Stichodactyla mertensii
ACCTACCTACCTACCTACCTACCTACCTACCTACCTACCTACCTACCTACCTACCTACCTACCTATCTATCTACCTATCTATCTATCTATCAATCTATCGTTCAGTCATGCTAGAACGATTATCACACGACACATCGTAAGGTAATCGCATAAGACTATCGATGTCGTGACGTACATACCGATCATATACTGCAAAGGAGTGTCCGTGTCGTGCCAGTTATCACAATGCACCTTGAAATCTGTCTCCAACGCGAATCCTTCTAACGGATTCACCACACAAGATCCTCCTGTCGGACCAACGTTAACTATAAACTGATACTCCACGAATCCGCCAGGATAACCACCAGGCTTCCAGGCATTTAATCTCAGGAAATACTCCCTTCCTGTTATCAAAACCTTTGGTTTAATGACAAGGTTTCCCTTGTTTGTTCCCGTGGACGTGCTTGCGGCCCACTGTGTTTGTTTGACCCACGAGTCCATCTTGGTTTTGTCTTTACCGAGGTCGAGACGGAACAGTGACCACTCGTATCCGAGTTTGTCGGTCGGTTTGCAGTCGACACACACCGTCTCGAGTACCAAGCGCTCTAAAGGGTTCATCTTTTTCAGGCAATTGAAATTGCACCTAATAAAGAAGGTAAAGAATTGATACTGTTTGTAGCTCCAAATACATTCAGGTTCTCGTTATTCAGTCTCATTTTTATCGATCTCTGTACATTCTTCATGGGTATTTTTTGAAGTCTGTTTTCTAATTGGCTGATTTCCCGTGTTAAATAAGGAGTCTATACCGCGGTATTGCGTCATCACTTGCCGAGTTGCCCGCTTCAATAACTTCCCTTTCCTGAAATATATGTTGATTCCCTGTTCTTACTAAAAGTGTGTCGGTAATAGAACTAAAGATTTGACATAGGATATGACATGAGCCCGCACACTGAACAAAGAATACACGTGTACATGAAAGAGCCGACAGATAATTATCTACCTTAAACTCATGGTAGGTGGCTGTCCTGGAAGGATTGTAACAGATTGCTCAAACGAAGCCGTTCTGCTTTCCTTGGTGCAAATCAATTTAAACACGTAGATTGCATTCTGGAAGAAGTCCCCGGTGTATAGTTTAACCTTGTCCTGTGTGACATTAATTGTGTACACACCATTTCCCCAGCATCCCCCTGTAGGGTTTGGAGGATCAAATTCAGTTGGGAAGTCTTCATCCTTTTTGCGGCAAAGCCAGGAATACGTAATTCCTGTTTTGTTGGAGGGATTGTCTGGGTCTTTGGATTCGCTGCCATCGAGCACCATGTCAAGCTCGTACCCAGCCGATCGACGTTGACCACCTGCGCACGAAGGCATATTACAGTGAACACACACAAAATCGGTTGGAGAATACACCAAATTGAAGAAACGTTGTCAGGTTCAAAAGGTTCAATCATAGAAAGAAGGTAAGACCGAGTGAGATTCTGGGTAAACAATAAACAAGGCCCGTTACGTGCATATAACATTGTTGTAACTCTCGAACATTGTTTTCTATGAGAATTCAAAGCAGTATTCGAGAGTAACAATAATTAACTAAAAGTTCTATCCATACTCTTCGTTTTCATGTTACGTCATCTGGACTTCTCATTAAGTTCTTTTCTTCAACCACCAGCATGGCCGCCATTTCTTTTGTCTTTTGATCCTCTTGGGAATGGTTGAAAACCATCAATTACCCGAGAACTCCTTTCAGTCTCACCTTCTATGGTTTAACCTTTTAAACCGACAACGTTTTTTCAATTTGGTGTATACAGGGAAAGTATAAAGAGAAAAATAACATTAAGCCCTTGTCAGGAATCGAACCCCACGTCTTCGTTTTACTAGTCCGATGTGTTACCCCCTACACCACAAGGACCAACCACGCTGGAAACGCAGCCGGACAATGTAGTGTGACAATGTGACAACGCAGGGATCCCAGGGCTAATTTCCATAGTAAGCCTATGGTGTGTAGTTGTACCCCTTGGTTCAAGAACTGTTCTAGATCTGAACGACAGAGACTAGGGAGAATGACAGTGTGTGCAATATCATCAGGATGTCATAATTGGAAATTGAATACGTGCGTTCTCCGCACCCACAAAGTCTCGTTGACCAAAGAGATATGCGCAGATATTGCGCATTCACGTTAGATTTTGGACGCAAAGACTGGCCACATGATTCACTCAAGACAATGCTTTCAAACGAAAAAAATATTGCGTACGAGTGGTGCCGTGTTCCAGCATTCTGTTTGACGTGATGTGGTTAGTTAAGCTGACGCAATCATTTAAGATTTTCAAACTCTTAAGGTCGCTCAACTCAATTTCTGAGCGCCTCAGTGTCGACCGCTGAACTTTAAACAACCATTACTTCTTTATCCTCACTCCGATTGCCAAGTAGGGATTCAATGGACTTGAAAATTACATTCGTTTTGTTACTATGGTAACGCCGATTGCAATCAAAACTACCTGGAAATAAAGTTCAACCCTTGTCTAGGAAGTAGGCAAAATTACTTGGCAATCAGAGTTAGGATAAAGAAGTAATGGCTGTTTAAAGTTGAGCGGTCGAGGCGCTCAGAAATTGAGTTGAGCCACCTTAAAGTGCTACAATTCATGTGGCCTAAATGTTCGACAAAATGAATCTTTTAACATACCTTTTATGACGACTGAGAGTTCAGAACGTTCTATATCGATCCAGACACTGTGAGAACTTGACATGTGAGAAAGATCGCGATCTCGCCCAACAAACCCGACTTTAAGTGAGAATTTGAGCGTCATGAAAGGGAAGAACCGCTCTTTTATTTTAAGTGCACCAGCATCTAACAGATTCACCTCAGCGGGAAGATCAAATATCTTGACTTGTTCTGAAGGAAGTTTTACTGGCTTACTCTTGTCATCAGGGTTGGCTAGAGTTACCTGTCCGCAAGAAGAAGAGTCTTACAATCCCCATCATCGCAAGATTCCGTTCAAACGACAAGCACGACATGCAGCACAGGCTTACCACCCTATGTATTAGTGGTTTGGGCTTAATTATTACAGTTTTAACTCTTCAGTTATGGTTTCCGCTTTAGCAATAAGTCTAGTGTAAAAATATAATCAAACTAGCCTCACCTCGTAGGCTGTCCAGGTAAAAACAATACTGCGTGCAACAGGACATCTGTACTTGAGGTCAACACCGAGAACCAGCGGCTCTGACTTCTTGATTTTCTTCGGGTTGCTTCTTGTTCCTGTGCTATCGATCTTAACTTCGGGTTGCAAGCAAGGAAAGTCCTGTATACTAACCACCGTGGTGAACCTTGACACAGAAACATGGTTCCAAGAGGTAAGGACAACTGTGTAATTCCCCCGCTTGGCGTAGGTATGCGTGTAGTTATAACTATGATCATCTTTGGAGATCTTTATGAATGTCTCATTGGGGAGGAATACTTTGGGTCGGCATGTCTCGCCCCCGAGGCGAACACCCTGGTTATCACCCAGTGCTAAGAGAAAACAAGAATCGGTGCCACGGGAAGTAATTGTGATGTAAAAGTGTGTCGGGTCTGTGTAATACGCAGGGAATGTCGACTTTACTGAAGCACTGCCCACAGGCTCTTGAATGAAAATATCTTTAGTTGATGTCAGGACTTCCAACACGTTGTGGACTACTACTTTTACGCTGTAGCGAGACGGGGTTGTAAAGGTGTGATTTGTAGTGGAAATGGTCGATTTGTCCAAAGATGTCCCATCGCCGAACTCCCAGCTGTAGCTGATATCACCTTCTTGCGATAAAGCTTCAAAGACTACAGTTTCATTTACCGGAAAGTAGACTTTCTGAGTACCAAAGCCTTGTTTCAGCACCCCACCAACAAGACGCCGAGGCACAATCGTGACAGCTTTGATTTTCTGTACGCGCACTACGGTTTCCAAGACGACGCTACTGACATGGTTACTGATGTTGACGCGCGTTACATACGAGTTTTCCTTAGTGAATGTGTGTGTACGACTGAGAGGTTTGAGCTTAAGGGGTTCAGGAGAAGACACAGGGGTCCCATCGTTAAACATCCACACACACTGTCCACTGGTTGGTGCAGTGACGTTCTCAAGAACACTGAGGTGGAATATAGCTATTCCAGGGTCTAGATTGACTGGAGAATTTGACTGGAGAATGAGATCTTGGACAGGAAACTCAACGACGATGGAGTAGTCTAGAGTTTGTACGACATACCCGAGCGAGTTTGAAACCGTCACGACGACTGTGAAACTGCCATCGGTAGTATAAACGTGTGTAAACGTCTCCTGCCCTGCTAAGCCTTGTTCTTGACCATTCCGCTGCAGAGTATCGTTCTTACCATCTCCATAAGAAATCCTATAATGTAATCGGGAACCTTTAAGAACGTTGACGCTGAATGGGATTTCTTCATGGACGCGAATGTATTGCTTACTGCTAGTAATCGTTTGGGTCTCCACGGTTATATCAACGGGCATGTCAGTTTGAGCTCGGACCGTCCCCAGCCGATTAGCGCACGTAACGACAACATTGTATGTATTAATAGCATTATACGTGTGCTTCATGGGCTGTCCCGCGTGGGATGCGTCGGTTCTAGTCACTGAACCATCTCCAAAGTCCCATGTACAAAAATATGTCGTTCCCTCATTCATCTGCAAAGTCATTGAAGAGACGCTGCCCAGTACAGTTGCCATACCTGTGACAGACAGTCCATTCAAAGCTTTAAACTCCTCTACAATAACCGAAGCATTTAAGGACTTATCTATAGAACTAATGTCGTTGTAACATGTTATTTGGATCTGGTATTTCCCTGGACTGGTATACTTATGCGTCGCATTGACTTGACCTGTCACCAACACTGGAGTTCCATCCTTGAAGTCAAACGAACACTTAACATGAGTCCCTTCATTTAAATGGCGTGTGATAATCATATAATCTCCGACAGCTAAATAAATATTAGACGTAACATGATCAACAGGAACGCTGAATTCAAGTCCAGCGAGAGGGATTTCGACCATCGCATAACAGGTGATTGATATATTAGGTCCAACACGATTATACGCATAGAGAGTCACAGTGTAGTTTCCTACAGAAGCGTACTGATGAGTAGTCTGTCCTTTACGACTGTCACTACCAGTCGTCGCGAGTTTATATCGACTTGTCCCATCACCAAAGTCCACTACATACGTGATGTTCGTGCCTCTGGCTGCTTCCCATTCGATTACAGTCGGCTGCCCGAACGCTTTTGCCTGAATAGGACACTTGGAAAACTTCAGAGATGTTATCCGATCGTAAACGTAGATTATCCCAGATATGGTAACATTACCGACTGAATTCTCAGCGGTTAGTCGGATTAAGAATACGCCTTCGGACGGAAAGGCGTAGTTCATGCTTGGCGACTGCGTTCGTAGTTTTTCTCCGTTCCCGAAGTCCCATTTGTAGGTTGTATTTGAACCTTGATGGTGCGGCACGCTAAACGAGACCGTGCCGTTAGTGTTAACGATACTGCGGTATGAGAAAGATACATTCCCTATCGGGTAGTCAATTGTGATGTGAGTTACCCCAGTGATGTTCGACGACACGCTTTTAATTCCTGTCTTGGTGAACTTGCTGTGTACAACAAAGCGCGCCGCATGCGCAATGTGCGCAGCCACGATAAAGTGCTTCTGAACAAGGTTAGGGTTCGTAGATCGTAATAGAGTGTCCCCAACTGCAGACGCTGATGTGGAGTACTGGAACGCGCCACCTTGTTCAACAGGAACGTTCTTGTAAGCAAGGTGTCCAGAATCAAGTCCCCAACCTAAGACGTCTCCTTCATCGACTTGCGGCTGGTCAGCGAGAGGCACAGCAATGATATGGTGTCCCAGCTCCTTGACCTCTGTACGATACTGAAAGATAAGCTTGTAATCGACGGGCGGAGTGCTGAAGTTGTACGGCGTGTATGGGGCGCAGCTTTTCATGCTGTCCTGCGTGTTGGGTAGACACCTCTTGCGAAATATGCAAAAAATCTCGTTATCTGCGCATCGTCGTGAATGTAAGGGAGGGCAGACTGAGGAAGAAGACGCACATGACTTGCTTGAGACACAATACTCTTGCCCAGAAGCACAGACGGGGCGGTAAACCTTGAAAAAAAAGATATTACATGTGGTAAGACAATATTATACAAAGCCTCTCACGCATGCGCATCATGGACTCACCTAAACCTCTAACGCATGAATTATACCGAAGTATACCATTACTTTGTCGCCATATTTATGTTGCCGACAACCTAAGGCTAAAGCAATTGGAAGTACGGCATACCTGAAGCATAATAAAGCCAACTTTGATTACTTCAAAATCCCAGTGCGTGACTCTACCGCTGTAATGGAATTCATACGCAGGGAATACCAAGCTACCGGCGAGGTTCAACGAAGAGCTCAATATTGTGTCGTTAGTCCGAGGTACTACGGCTCCAGTACTGTAATACTGAGCACCTACGAATGAAACGCAAAAAGAGATTCGAGAGCGTTACATAACTTTCATTGAAACGTAGAAACATGATTTGATTAGCTAGTGAAAGGTAGATAGAAAGAGAAAGATATAAATGCTGCTGCTGTTCCACGTTTCTTTTCTCTGTTTTTCAGACGAGACCAGAAAAGATAACTTTCTTTCTCAAAGTAAACTCCGAATAACTTTAATCATTGTAAAACTTAAAGCGTGCCTCTACCAACACTAACACCAACCTGGCGGTAATGACACTTTAACCAATTTTCATTGCTTAAGAGCGTTCAAGATTCTTACTTGACAAGTCAAACGTATTCATGTCAGTTATCTAATTAACATTCAAGTTTCAATAAAAGCGCGCGTCGAAAAGCGATCTTTTTTAATGTACTCACTGATTGAAAGGCTCTCCGAATAACCATTAGAAAACGCAAAAGTAGTGTTGACCCGTGACCCGCGGGACAGCGTCCCGTTACATTCCACCACCTGGGCGAGCTGTGCTGATCTCGGGCACGATAACTTAACACCAGTTATCGGATCGTCTACTTTGTAGACAGACGAAGCAGATAGAGATCCCGATATTGCATTAGACGCAGTAATTGTGACCACATACGAGCCTGGCTGGTCGTAAATATGCCGAACGTGAATCTGATTGGACGGCTGAGAGATAAGAGTCCCATCACCTAGATTGTATGTATATGACACGTTAAGACCGTTAGTGAGATTTCCATATATGGTAACAGGTTCTAAGATAGGGAGGGTATCCACAGACAGCAGAGAGAGGCCAAGAATTCGCTCTCTGGCTGAGTATATGCTGTTTTTCGTTGGACCCCCACAGCGAAGAGACTTGGCCGAATCTGGCCAGCCGCTAGAGCCTGGGCACGGGGTGCTGCAGTCGGTGTCGCTGAGTTTCCCGGATGTTGGTATAGAGTTTGCGCACAAGCAGAGGTTTCCGTTCTGTAACGCAGCGTATTTGTACTTGGTCCCACATTGAATCACACATCTGATGGGACTAATGTCAGCCGGATCGTAGTCTCCTGCACTAGATTTGAACATGCGGGATTCCTCTGACTCGGGATAGCAACCGATGTTTTCTGCCGAGAGAACAAAAATGAAAAAAGATCTGTTTATGGTGTTCAGTGGATTAATATAAGCTGCGCTGGTTAGTTCTAGCTTTGCTTATCTCGCCTCTTCAATCGATCACATAGGAATCACGACGCAATCTCTTTGAAATGAATGTCAGCAATCAGTAAAATATAACGACACTGCTCCGAACTTTCTTGAAAACTAGTTTAACTACGAACGAAGCAAGCACTAGACCCCAGTTACGAACGCCAAGAAAAGACGGCACGGCATACGGCATAATATGGTATACGGTGCCTTTTTACCCGTACCTGCTTGAAGTAATCTCAGTAGCACTAAATCTACGAGTACGGATTTGACGGATTTCTTTACACGACAAAAGCTAGCTCTGCCGTGCCGCGAATCAAAAAGGTAATGTGCCATGCCATCTTTTCCTTGCACGTGTAGACGGGGTTTTAATCTCCATTTTAGATCAAGTTTTATCCAAAACAAATTCTTTTTTTTACATTAATTCGTTTTCAAAAACCAGGGTGTTTACTGCTCTGAATAAGAAACTACAGCTCTACATCTACATTACCATTCTTCTCGACATAGTTTTACTCGCATAAAGTGAACTATCGATTACAATAATTAGAAACATCTAAAAATATAAGCTTCAAAGACAAGAAAAGATTAAGGACAAGAAGCGAAATGCTTAGCAACAACTATTACGACATAAAGCAAGTGAAATTCAATTATTAAAACCATGTTTAATAATTCAGTATTAAGATAATTAAAAATTGATAATCGAAAAATAAGTTTTTGCGTAACGTATCTGATTGACATCAATAGTTTTTAAGAAAACGGTTATTTAGAACGAAATTAAATTATAGGATTAAATTAAAATACCAATAAAAAGTAGATATTTATAGATTCAACTTTTGATCATAAAATACTTTCTAGACAACAACGGAAAAAGAAAAAAACAGGAGCAAACCAATAATTTCAGTAATGGTAAATATGCTAAAAGTTTTTATAAAATTGAATAATGAAGTTTAGAAACAAATATTGTGAATAAAAAAGGTCGTTATTGCATGCGAAACTGTATAGTTTTTAGGTTTAAAAAGAACTTCATAAAGTAAGATTTTCCAAGTTTTTCGCCCGTCAATCAAGTAAAGAGCCTGAAAGACTGAGATTCCTATAGAAAAATAACATTTCCTGACAAAGTTTTTTAGCGTTTTAACTTGTTCTTACCTCCACTTTGAATCTGTGTCTCCAGACCAACAACTAAAGTCTAAAACAACAAAACGAAAACAGTGTGATGAAAACAGAAACATTCCAGTGCGTGAACCTTGAAGTACAAACTTTACTTACCAAAAGATTGACAAGAAATAGAAGAGTCTGAAAAGTTCTAGAGTACATCATTCTATGACTTGTTCGCGGCAGAAATATAGTGAGTGCCTTGTCTTAATAGATCAAAAAATATCGGATGTCCACCTTGTCGAGGTTCGTCGTTGTAGTCTTGAGAACAAAGTTAGCTCTTCTAGGGAAAACTGGGAGGGAAATCCAACAGGGGCCTAAGATAATCGTAAATACTTAATGAGATGAGCCTTGATTTGCGTCCAATCCAAGCACTTCATCGTAAACTTGTCCTATTAGCTGAGATAACTTGATATTAAAGCAAAAAGAAGACAAAAGAAGTGCCCAATAACGGGTCATCAAGGCTTTCAAATCGATGTCCTTTCATTTTGTAACTAGTGTGAAACTTGTCGCATTGTCTGGGGAGTTCACATTAGTTTATCATAGTTTAGTTTATTTGCCTCCGCCTCTCGTAAGTTTGTAGTCGGAAATAAGCATTAGCAGAATTTCCAAAGTACAAGAGACCAAGGACTTCGAAGGATTTTTGAAAGAACACGGAATTATAGAGACAGAAAACTATTTTTTGCTGCAAAAACGTTTTTCTATACCATTAATTATACACAACGGTAGTTTTCTTTTTTCAAATCTCTTCACTATTTCTATACGGCTATTTCCACGCGCTCAAATTTCGAGGAATTGTGGTGTTTTCAAGACAAACAATAAACAAAGAAGCCTAGAAAAAAAAAGAAGCGAAAGAAAGAAAAGTTGAAACTCAAATTCAGTTTATAAACTAATGTCCGAAACAAATAAACAAACAATATAATTAAATAAAACTAATTCAAAGCCTTGACAATGTTTCAAGAATCGATGTAAAGAAACTGCAAGATTGTCATCCAAACAAAAGACTGGAATAAATTTCTAAAGCTTTCATTTCAAATAAGTTAAGGATAATTCGAAGTATACCAGCACAGCAGACTCGAGAAAAACTCTCGCTAAGATAAAACATATATTAAACGCTTTGAGAGGAGCGAATAGATGACGTCAAAGCGCTACTAACTCGTTCTTTATTTATCTCCTAATATACTTTTCATTTGATGAAAGAAAAAGTTCTAGAATTTTACAGCATTGTGTTCTACTTTATTCTCACGACCACAAATTAAGTTACCGGGTGATATTTTTGACGATTATTTTAGAATTCAGAAACACAAAGAAAATTAATAGAAGAATTATCGCAAAGCTGACCGCAACTCGACACTAATACGAATCGATGCCATTCGAAAAAACCTCAGATACACAAAGGTTTCTTTCCAGGAGAAGTTGTTTTTAAAATGCTATGAGTTGCTTATTATTCCCAAAATATACTTTGAAGTGTTCCTGATGTTACAGGACATATTTGGAAATGCTTTAGTTTACTTTCCAGATACGATTACTTCGATTTCTAATCACGACCACCGGCGGAAAGAGTCTCTTTTTGTCCGATGTCTGAAAATAAAAGTAAACCGTGCAGATTGTTGCGGACTAAGAAGAGTTAATCGAGTACGGTGAGGTGTTTAGTAATCGCTGTTTTTTGATAGAGTCTTCGAGCCACTTCGTTGTAACAGTCTCTGCTCCGTGCGGAGAATTATCGACCAGTTTTGTATCCTACAACAAGAGACATATCGTCACCAGACATTTATCATTTATCAACATCTCTATCTCTATCTCCATCCTCATCCTCATCCTCATCCTCATCCTCAGCAGCAGCATTACCATCACCATCACCAGCATCATCATCACCAGCATTACCATCACCATCCCCATCACCAGCATCATCATTATCATCACCAGCATCACCATCACCATCATCATCACCAGCATCACCATCACTAGCATCACCATCATCATCACCAGCATCACCATCACCATCACCATCATCAGCATCAGCATCAGCATCACCATTATCATCATCATCACCATCACCATCACCAGCATCACCGTGACTGTCATCCGTCACAACCATAATCAACACATTTATTGCCCCATCACCATCATCAATCATCATTTATCGACATCTCTATCTCCATCCTCATCCTCATCCTCATCCTCATCCTCATCACCTCATCACCTCATCATTTATCATCACCATCAGCATCTTCAGCACCATCCGACAGCAACATAATCCCCATCATTATATTTCTCCTCCTCCTCCTCCTCATTTACAGTTTACACGTACCATACTGTTACAGATAACATGAGTAACGTTGTCATTTAGCTGAGATTCCACATCGCCATTGTAAGTATCCACAGTTAAAGAAAAACAAATGTATACACACGAAGCGAAATCATGAAACGAACGTGAAAATATCAGAAAGAGCATAGATGATGATGTTAAGGATATGCAATCACATAGCGACTGAGTAGCTTTACTTTTTCATTCGGAACGCCATCGTAGAAAATCCGAACACCCGAGAAGAAGTCGGGCAAAGGTTGTCGAGCTGAAGAATTTTTGTTTGACCTTCGAGTCGGTTTGTCTAGATTTCGAGGAAGTTTCGTCGAAGACTTGTCGATTTCGCCACCGGAGTCCCCAGTAGATGAAGAGCTGGCTTTGGATAATGACGATTGTTTTCGTGGAAAATAATATCTGAAGGGATTTTACAGTTAAGGATGGTACGAGCGGAGGTATTTTAACGTGTAATGTTGGGATGATTCACACGGAAACGAAGGGAAGCCAATTCAGTGACACGGCATACCGTACCGCGTACGTGCTGTATGTCAGCACCCTCCGTTTTCAACTCTTGTGCCCTGGTATTTTGGCCTAAAGACGAGAACTTACGCCTAATGACCCGGACTTCAAAGACTTCCGGCTTGGACCAACCAATCACGGTGCTCGAACAACGAAGGCATTCTGGGAACTGCTGTTTTGTACGGCTTTGCCACTTATGTCAAATTATTGGGTTCATGCATCCAAGTTGACAACAAGAGAGAAAAAAGGGGGAAGGAAAAAGCCAGGAAAGAAAACTGAACAAAGGAAATGGAAGTGTTCTCATTTTGTCAAAAGTTTTCTAATAAATTTATTGCTTTAAACAGAACTCGGTAGAGATGCAGCACTGATATTAGGGCAAGAGTACTTAAATCTGCGTCAAAGGATACATAAATGTTGGGATGCCTGTGGAAGCCAAGTGCTTCCTAATAAGGCGTTCAGTGCCATACCAGTTGAAGCCTGGAGTTGAATGACCGATACGAGGTAAGTGAACCGACGCTAGAAACAAAAACACCAATGGCTTAGATTAAAGGAAAAGAAGGAACTAATGTGGATCTTCATCAAGAAGAAGAAGAAGAAAGCCAACCCGCGGGTTTACCGCTTCCACTAACCTTTTAATTCCTTGGCAGCTTGCGACACCCGTTCCAGTCCCTCACTTAATGCTGATAGATTCATAGGGAGAAGACGATGTTGCCTGTCACGTGACTGAGCCACAATTAACGACAGCTGCATGAGGAATAATAACATTAATGTTCAAGTAGTGACTTACAAAAATCAACCTAGAATTCCTCCAGTACCAGTGAAACTTACATAGTGATTGGTACCGCTTTGGTCTCGTTCGTCGAACGGTATAAGGTGTGTATCACCAAGGTGAAGATCTGGAATCAACAAACATTGAGTATCAATTATCTATCTCTTTCTCCTCATAAGAGATTAGAAATAGAACTTATGAATAGAAAATGATAAAGCAAATTCGTACTGTAACATACTTTACCGAAGGGTAACTACGCGTTGTGAGTGAATGATTCAAACGAAAACAATTGGAAACCATTCCAGTGTTACTATACATACTATACCGTGTACTGATGTGCTGTAAGTCAGCGCCGTGCGTTACCCACTCGTACGAAAACTGCTCTAGGAAAAATGTACCTTTCATTTGCCCAGCCAATTCGTAATGTTCCTCTGGTTTCTTCGAACGGCGCGAGATGGCTGTGAAAAGACCACCACTTCCCCAGTACCCTGAATCATCTGAAGAATAAGAGTACAGAGATTTAAGGAAGACTTGACTAAGAACATCTTGAGAGTAAGATTCTATTTTCAGAAATAACTGGCATTGCATCGAAGAACGACAGAAAGTAGACTAAACTAGTTTTGAATGCGGTCGATTTTCCAACCACGTGTCGTTCGGTTGTGTATTATTTCTCCCCTTATTACAAACTAAGACAACTAAAGATGGATTTACTAAAGAATTCAGGCAGTCCTCACTAGCGTTACAAGGGGAATGGGAAAACAATTCACCCAAAGCGAGTGGAAGACTGGATTAATTGCCATGGGTTTACGGCGTATAAAGTGGTGTTCGAAATGAGCAGGTTCTTGTATCCACTGAAATCTCTAAAAACTACCACCCCTCCCCTCCCCTTCCCAAATATTCGTATAACCTCATTGATCTTACCAACACAGTGTACGATAATAGTCGGTTTGCCTTTGGTATAGAAAGGTTTTGTGACGTCACCATTGACGTACTGAATATCTAATCTGTCTTCATCTTCTTCGCTTAGTTCTTCATCCTCGTCATCTTCGTCTTTCTCGTTCAGGACGATATTCAATGAATTATAGTTGTTTTCTCGCCACAAGATCTCTCTGGATAAACAAGCGTTTTGAATATAGTTATACTGGGAAGGTACAATTTATAAGGGAGAGGCCGGGGGGGGGGGACTTTTGTCAATGCTTTATCAAGTCGTGACTATTACCTTCAGTGGATGTTAGTCAGAATAACTTTTGCGCGCTTGTCGTTCAAAAAGGTCTCTCCCCCTCTCAGAAAAAAATGGAGGTTTGATTGAAGCCCCAGCCCATACCCTAACCCACCCCCAAATAAAAATATACTCGTTAATTTATCGCTGTCTAGAGCCGCCATGCCATTACTATCGCCGTGATGAGCTCTTACGGTCACAATCCTACACCGTGACCGAGTGCTGTGACAACTCTAAATTTTCAGATGATGATGATGATGATGGTGATGGTGATGGTGATGGTAATGATGATGATGATGATGATTACTCAATATTCAATTCGCCTTCCCGAAGCTCAGTGGGAGGCTGGAAACGAACTCGTGCCCCACAGAATTGTGGGACTGAATTTGGGGACAAGATCAAAAAGTGCCGCCATCTTGCATTGAATTCTGGGATTGATTTTGGGGCAGGTTCAGAGGGTAAGATAGACTTCGTACCCAGTCTTTTTTTGAACTTCGGAAAGGCGAATTCCCCAGGCCTTCATAAAGAAACTGCTTACAATCTCTTTCTTCTAGCCTCTTCTTTCATTTGTTCTTTTTGTTCCTTCAGCTTTGCTCTCTTAGCTGCATCCTCTTCTCGCTGGAAATGGTTAATTTTGTTAAAAAATATATTGTAAGCAAAGAACAGAAACTTCATAACAAAGCAAAAACTAGCAGGAGCACAAACTTTTAGATTTCTAAAACAATTACCTTTTTTCGTCTTTCTTCCAATTCTTCTGGTGTCAAGACTTTTCGTTTTCTCGTTGGTAGATCGACAGAGAACGGCTGAAACTGAGGAAGGCCAATGGCAAAACAATGAATGAAGTTGGAGCATTCTATACAGACACAAACAACTAGCCAGAATTATACCAATACGGACCACCTTAAGCATCTATTTTTCCTACCATGTTCAACCTTGAGTTATCATATTTACAATCCAGATAGTGCTTATTGAAGGACTTGCTTACCTTAGTGACGCTACGACGAGCTCGTTCAGAATTTTTGACCTCCTCAAGCATGCCTGTTTTAGCGAGAAAAGGAAGAATAAGTCTATATTGCTTCAAAGCAATGATATTTCGGCCCGTATGACTGTTGCTCATGAGAACAGAACATATGCGAGAATTCGTGGTAGCCTGCGGAAAGGCAGATAGTTTTCTGTGCGTAGCCTGCGCGTTGAACAAACAGTTTGTTCGGATGCAACGCAGGCTATCTGTGCGCGGTCTACCTGTGAACATGCAGTGGCCACGTTCTGTCGCGACATCAAACTTCAAAGTTCCTCCCGCCTACTAAAGTATGTTATTCGACGAATATGATTCGATGTAAGGAAATACAGTGACAGCTAATTGACAGGCACAGCAAATATTATGGGTTGGCAAACCGAATATAGTAATACATTTCGGCTTGAGGACCGAAGTAAAAGAAGACGACGAATATTTTTTAAACATAACAGCATAAAAAAAGAAAAGTTCTAAATTCACCAAAATGCTATCAGTGGTCACCCATCCGAGTACTAACCCAGCCCTATGGGCTTGACTCACTATCTTGAAAACACAGCGTATTTAACCACTCGTCCATCGATTTGAAAGAATTAGCATATCAATACCGGCGAAAACAATGCACCAGATAGACTAGGTTATTTTTCTCTTTCAAATCTATGTGAACCGTGGTTAGAGCAAGGGGTTGGTCGTATATGGTCTGGGGACCGGCCAGCCTCTCCCCTGATGCTTCGGCAAAGATTCTCTAACCCCTAAGATGACGGAACGATACTTAATCGTCGGTCAAGCTCGGAAATCCATACTGCGCCTCAATACTGTCGCATTTTAATTCTCAGCTTTCAAGGGAATGTCTCGGGCGTATGGTTAGTGTGTTCACTGATTTTTTGCATTAATTACCGTAGCAGAGCCGGGTTCGAATCCCGAAAGGCTCGCATTTTAATTCTTCTTCTTTTTCTTTTTCTTTTCTTTGTGTGTGTGTGTGTGTGTGTGTGTGTGTGTGTGTGTGTTCACCATTTCTTGGTGTTGTTTCCCACTTATTTTTAATCCACGACATAGCGTCTTTGAGCAAAGCTAAAATTACATTCTCAGCCAAGATAAAACCTAATTAAATTTCTTAGTAATTTATAAATTTATGTTCCTCGATAGACACCACTTCATCCCCTCTCCTCCCCCTTATTCTAAAACAACAAATTAATCCTCATAGCCGTCTAAAGCTGCGAACCAGAGTTAAACTCTGAGCGTAGCTTACTCGTTAAACAGTTTGTTCGGACGTAACACAGGCTATCTGTGTGCGGTCTACCTGTGAATATGCACATCAAACTTCAAAGTTCCTCACGCCTACTAAAGTATGTTATTCGACAAATATGATTCGATGTAAGGAAATACAGTGACAGCTAATTGACGGGCACAGCAAATATTATGGGATGGCAAACCGAATACAGTAACATTTCGGCCTGAAGGCCGAAATAAAAATACCAGAAAAAGAAAAATCAAAAATGAAGATATAAGAATGAGGGAAGATAAACTAGAACAAATGCAGTTGGAGAACGAGCAAGGAAAATAGGCCTTTTCTGAGATAAATTCTTGTTGCATTATGGTCTAGCTTCGGGACAAACATCTATCGTTCACTATAATGCACTTTGTTTAGTTATCTCAGTATGGCAGAGAAGAGCGGGAAAAAGAGAGATGGTTTTTCCAATACTTACCAGCCACCATTTTGTCAAATGCAACTTTGTCTCGTTCAATGTTTTCCTTGGAATAGTCATGTCCCTCGTACACATACATGCTGTGTGCTGTCAGGAAAAAATCAAGAAACTTGAATAGATCAGCCGTTTTGAAACTAAACCGAACAGTGACGTCCAGTAGCAACATACGCCAACAACTGTAACAACAGTAACAAGCGCAACAAACAACACCAAGAGCAGCAGCAACAACAGCAGCAACAACAACAGCAACGAAGTGACGACCACAACAACAACAACAACGGAATTAATTACGAGAAGAAAACACTAATTTATCACCTTGGTTTGGCCTGTCCGTTTCCACATCCATTTCTTCTTCTTCTTTCTCTTTCGTTTCGTCGTCTTTTATCCATTTACCATTAGCGCTCTTACCGAGTATTCTAATGAAACAAAGAAATTAGAGTCAAACTGTATTCTTTAGAATTAGAATAAGTAATATTTATTTCAGTTTAAAATCTAAAAAGCACAAAATGTTAAAAATTTCTTTACCTTTCGTAATCTCTTTCTGTTATCGTACTGAAACCAATAAAATTGTTGGAACTCAATTTTATTTGATGCCGTGGTTTAAGGCAACCAGAGTAATGTCAAAAGGCATTGCTTGGAATTATGGGATAGGCTGGGGTACTCATGCACGAGAGAGGAAAACTGACATGTCTAAATGTCTTTGATACTCACTTTTCCTCTAAGTCGAACAGCTTATCCAAGCCGAACTTCAAAATGTCTGAAAGCTGAAACAAATTGGATAATAATGATAGAATTATGCACACCAATTGTAATATTTCTTTTCAAGAATTGACCTTTTTGTCTGGGGGTAACGTTTTCCCATTTCAGACCACGTGTCATTTCCTTGGGTATTATTTCTGTTTCTTGGTAACACTTGAGAAGGTATATTCTCACACACCGCTGGGAGCTATTGTCAAGCTGACCGCCGCCACCTGACTCCTTTATTTCTCAAACAACACTAACATTACAATAAGCTGGTAGACTGTATATCAACAAAATCTAATAAAGCACACTTCAAACAATGTTGATTCTAGTTATTATTGCGGATGGAGTGGATACTTCAAGGGCTCTGAATGAACGTCAGCAATGGCGGACAGCAAAAAAGCAACTGACTTAGGCACTGAACACGTGACTTAAGACCCCTAGGGCCCAGGCTCCAGCGGTGTTAGAGAAAACATTTTTCACTTCTTTCGTTCCTCAGCCAGTGGAAAATACAACTTATTATGGATGAGCCTGAAACAAATAATCTTATCTTATTCTCAAGGGAATGACACGTGGTCTGAAATGGCAAAAAATTATTCCCAAGCCAAAAAGGTTTATTTTGGCCTTCAATGGACGGATAGGATAGTACATACCTGTAGGTTACCTTCAGTATTCTGATTGCTTCCCGAAGCAACACTCGAAAACTGAAAAGAAGAAGAAGTAATAAAATGAAATAAATTCAGTCAACGACATAGTGCTACCTTGGACTTCATAAAAGAAAATGAATAATCTGTATTAACATTTATTGCAGTAGCTAAATTTGATTTGAATTTTTTAGAGATAATAACGTTATATGTGAAAATGTGAGCTTTGAAAAGGAGACGTGCGCATTTAACAAGTTAATATCAGGGAGCGTGAGCCGGAGACAAAATTCTGCTCCCGCCACAACCTCTTTTTACATGAAATCTTTGGTACACCCGAAGCAGCAAAACGACCCTGGAGCCTGCTCCCGGAGCAAAACCCTTAGTGTGTATAGGCTTTAACTATTTACCTGTCCGCCTTCAATGACAGTGTTCGTTAGTTTCAGTTTGTCGTCAGCCCTTCGTAAAATTATCTCCTCTACGGTGTTTCGCGCCACAAGGCGGATGATCTTCACGGGTCTGTAAATGATGAAAATAATATAATGAACCATTCATTATTTATGCCGGGGGGGGAGGTGGTAAGATTCATCCAACCCTAACCCTAAGCATCATTACCCCCCTAAAAACAGTTAATCTCCCCTTTCTATGCTTTTGTTTTGTGATCCCTCTTCCAACGTCATGAGTAGACCTCTTTACTTTGGGCGTAATGTTTTCTCATTTCAGATCACGTGTCATTCCCTTGGGTAATGTTTCTTTGTCTCTTGGGAACGTGTGAGAAGATACGTTAATATGGATGAACCCCAAAGAGTCTCATTCCCAAGAGGGTGACACGTGATACGAAATGGGAAAACATTTCCAAAGCCCAAAGTATAGAGGTCTATTTTTGATGTCCCCCCTGATTCTTGTAACCCCCTGGCGTAAATAATGGTCAAATTCCCTGGCCTTTCCCTCGTTGTTCAAAAATCAACATTCCCAAAAAATATCGTAATTCCCATGACCGGTGGCAACCATGCAGGTGAATCTAACCTAACGGTCTTACTTCTACAATCAATACAAAACCTTAAATGATCGTTCATTCTTTCACTAATTAATCCATTCATTTTTTCATTTATCGATATATTCTTCCTTCTCTCCTCTCCCTCCCTCTCTTTCTATCTCATTATTTCCCGTTCGTTTACTTTCATTTCTATTTGCATCATATTAAATATTATTACGTCACGTTTTCTTCCAGTACAGATGCATACCATTGTTTAGCAATCCTCTTTCTATTCCTGCTCCAAAACTGGTTTGGAACTGAACCATTGTATGCAGGATTATGTTACCTGGTTTGCCCGATGCGATGAGCTCTCGCTGCTGCCTGTAGATCATTCTGTGGGTTAAAATCACTATCAACAAATATAACAGTATCTGCTGAAGTGAGGTTGAGACCTTGTCCTCCTGCAAGGCAAGACAAGAAAGATTCAGTCACACGGCCATCCTTTTTTCGGTTTATTGTCTTAGTTGCGGTCTGTCATTTAAAGTGCCCCTAATGCGTACGACCATATTTTGAAAATCATTTCTTCATAACGTTTGTGATAGGACAGTTTGATTTTGCTGGTGATGGATGACCCTTTTTTTGAGGATTTGAAGATCTTGGTATGTAAATTGCGACGTCATCCCGGTGTTTTTATAGAAAGTAATCTCTAATCTACAGAATGTGCTGATCCTACAAAGTCATTTGGCCAACGGAGACTAATACATTGATCATGAAATATCATCTTTCCAAATGGTCTTGATAGTGACAGAAAAGTAATAAATCTCAAGAAAACGACAACAGTTTTCAAAGACATGTTTCGGCATACTTATGCCATCTTCAGTTTAATGGAGAATGAATCAAATTACAACTTATTTATGCTATGAATAGATTATAAATATCAAATGACATAATAAAAGTAGTGGAACAAATATCATCTGTAATTTACTTTAGTCTGTTTTTGTATTTATAATTAACACCCCCTGACGTCATCTCATTGCATTTCTAGATCTTTAACCCTTTATTATACGAAAATATGTGGGTGCACAACCAATAAAAATGAACAGTATCAGAAACGTTATGAAGAATGGATTTTCAAAATACGGCCGTAGACGTTAGGGGCACTTTAAGGGGATTTGTTGTTTGAGCTGGTTGTTTGTTTGAAATGATTCGTTGAGGAGAGTCACTGAGTTCTTTGATCGACTTTTTGAATTAGACCCCCAGCAGGAGCGGATCCACGGATTTTTCTTGGGGAGAATGCACCTCGGTAGTATTTGTAGTATTAGCGAGTGGAAACGGCACATAATAGGAGTCTGGATGGGGACTTTCTTGTTCTTGGGGGGACGGGGGTGTACAACCCCCAACACCCTCCCCCTAATTTATCCGCCACTTCCTAGAGCCCGGATGGACTACGGGTAGTATGATGTTGACCACTTTCCATACGTCGGTTCGAGGGTCAAACCCAAAGCATTCAGTCGAGGCTGCAAGGTCGTTTCAAGGGATTATTCAAATTTGTACCTCGCACCTTCAATGGAATGCTTTGTGCTTAATCAGTGAACCGATGTATGGAAAGTGGTCAATGATCACTTTAAGCGGTTTTCTTACAGCACGTACACGGTACGGTATGCAGTTTAAAATGGAAAAAGATACGCATTCGTCATTGATGTTATTTAGCCTTAGAGACACGTGACAATGCATGCTAGCTATAAAAAGTGATCAACAATTGTAGTAGAAAAAAAATAATACTAAGGGCGAACCAACAACAAAACTGCCGGTATATGGTGGATCTTTTTAGATCTAACTGAATATGTAAAGTATTAAAACTAAATAGTAGAAGAATTCAGTACACCATAGTGAAAGTCTTGAAGTTTTACTAAATACATAATACCTTTGTAACTTTCTCATTACCTGAAGAAGGGAGGTATTGGCCTCCCGAAATATTGTAGTAAAACTTCAAGACTTTCACTATGGTGTACTGAATTCTTCTACTCTTTAGTTATTAAAATGCAGAATGATAAAATTCAAAATGATAAAAAGCAGAATAATAAAATGCAGAGTGATAAATATATTGCAGAGTGATAAATTGTAGAATAATAGAATGGAGAATTATTGAAATGGAGATGGATGAAATGCAGAGTGATAAAATCGAGAATGATAAAAACGAAAGTGATAAAATGGAGAATGATGAAGTACAAAATGATAAAAAGGAGAGTAAGAATGTGCACAGATATAAAATAGAGAATGATCAAGTGTAGAATTATAAAAACGAGACTCACGAAATGAAGAATGATAAAATGGAGAGTTATTAAAATGGAGAATGATGTAATGTAGAGTGATAAAATGGAGAGCGGTAAAATGCAGAGTGGTAAAATGCACAGTGATAAAATGGAGAGTGGAAAAATGGAGAGTGATAAAATGGAGAGTGGGAAAATGGAGAGTGATAAAATGGAGAGTGGGAAAATGCACAGTGATAAAATGGAGAGTGATAAAATGCAGAATAATAAAATGGAGAGTAATAAAATACACAATGATACAATACAGAGTGGTAAAATGCAG